>JANZLD010000006.1:22704385-22715660 GCA_026413575.1 Erythroxylum carthagenense | reverse complement strand
GTTGGAGGTTTGAAGGGTATATGAGCTGATTTGGTTGAGTTGGAGCTCAAAAGTACCGAAGGGTACTTGGTAGTGGGAGAAAATTTCAGGAAATTGTGTTTTGACAACTTCCAGGTATAATTGACATTAAATGTGACTGTATTAAAAATGAGGAGTAGAAGGAGTAGAAAAAGTGATCTTGGTATGAGTTGTGATAAGGAAAGATTTAGAAATAAAATTAGTTGTGATCTGGAAAGTGTTCACTGAGTATGCTTCGGTCTGTTAGCCATAACTTCTCCTCTAGTTGCTCAAACGAGATGATTCTTAATTTGGATTAAACTAGAAATATATGGCTACATTTTTTTTATGAAGACATCGAATTTCAATTCTGTCTCTAAGAATCTCAAAAGTTGTCATGAAGTTAAGAATTGGGTGCAGTATGTTGGTGTATAATGGGAAGATCGTCTTTGGACTTTAGGGAAAAATTTGGGATTTATATAAATATATTTTGGCAAAGTTGCCTTCTGGAAAGTTGTAGATCTTTCTTTTAGCTTTCCAACGGTATATAGCATGAAAATTTTGGATACCGGAGTCAAACTTTATGATCCTTATAAGTAGAGACATTCTGGAAGAAAAGTAGATGATAGAAATGAGACGGAAGAAAAGCAGACGATAGAAATGAGATTGAAGAAAATGAGACGATGGAAATGAGACGATAGAACTAAGACGAAAGGAAAGTAAGACAATGCAACAGTGAGATGATACAGAAGCCAGACGATAGAATTGGCCTTCAAGGTCTTCATGAAAGTTATAGAGCTAGAAGTCCTCTTTCCAATGGTCCAAAAACGAAGTCAATCGGACCTCTGTAGCAAAAGTTATGATATTCGTACTGAGACATGTACATTTCAGGTGAGGGCATAAACGTGTTGGAGTCTTTTTACCATAACATCTTTTCTAGGCCTTCAAATGACCTGATTCTTGAACCATGGGATTCGTAAGACTTTTCTCTCCATCTGCACCGATAATTGAAGCTATCTGAAATTTATGGTGAGAGATTGAATGAAAAGAGTGAGACGGGTACAGTTAGTGTGTTCTTCAATCATATGAACTGGGGTTATCTCACTGAACATGTCTCAGTATTTTGGTGATATCTTGATCTGTGGAGATCCAATCTAGTTGATTCTTGTTGCAAATTAAACTAGAGACATGGAGCTACAATTTATCTGAAAGAATTAAATTTCAATTTGGACCTAAAGATTTTCAATTTTTGGACCGAATTTGGGTGTATTATTCAATCTTGGTATAGATGTGAGCCCTCCATGCAGCTATGTTTTCGAATGTTGGACTTCGAAAGTGGGGTCCAACAATGACAACTTTTGACAATTTCAGTGCAGACAATATGAAGAATCTAGACAGTGGTGCGAATGATTTTTCCTCCCAATATTTGGAGCATTGTCAGATGGATTGGGCTAACATGCTGACTCCAATTGCAATTGTTGGGCAAACTGAGAATCAGGGGACAAGGGATGTCGAACAAATAAAAGACGGTAATACCCTACTAGCTATTGCCCAAGTCCTAGACATTCCTGGTGATTTTTACATGCAATCCAAATTTGTAAAAAGGAAATATGTTAGGAAGAGAAAGCAAAATCGTAAATACTAGAAATGGTGAATGAGCTTTCCCATGATGATGAAACTTCAGTAGTGCCTATAATTATTTCTTGCTGTTGTCTATTATAGAGATAATCATACTATCTTCCTTAGGGAGTTTTTGTTCTTGGGTTATATTGCAACATAATGGTAGCTTACAGCCTTGAACTTGTTGTAACGTCGATTTAGTTTAATAATAATTAAAATTATTTTTCATTTTTTAAAAAAGGTACTATACCTTTTATCTCTACTCAATGTTACCCCTTACATCTTGCTATCACGGTGTTAACATAAATCTTATATATTGTTGTCAAAGTTTACAAGATATAAGTCAATATAAAATGTCAATATTTTTTTTCATTTATATGATTATGACATATCTTTAAAACTTTAACTCTCAATTATCAACAACAATTAATAGCAAAATTTTATAATAGATATACAATTTTTCTATCTTACTTTGATAACTTTTCTCAAACTTAACATATGTCCAAGAAATTAAGTTTACTTAGTATCAACTATATTAAATAAGGTAAATTTTACTCAAAATGACATGTCTTATGATTGTGATCTCCAATCTATAATCCTCTTATGCCTTCATCAAGTCCTTTATTTGATGTTACAACTATTGGATCTGCATCTCCAAAATCTCAAACCGAGATGAGTAGCGAGTGACTAATTCCTCACCTTGAGGAATTGACCTTATGAGTGCTTACAATCTGTTGACACACTCCATCAAATTGTTACCTCCCGTTATATCGATATGTAGCTCTGATATCAATTGTTACAAAGGTTTTCTAAGCACCAAACTTATACCATAAGTTGAGTCTACTCCTTTGTACGACAATCTCACTAGGTCCATTTAATCAAAACTTAGCATTTCCACGTGATCGTCGAGTAACTAACTTGTTCTCAAATTTATTATGACTCTTGTAGTGTTTAACTCACAATCTTACAAGAATACTACGAAAGCACCAAAGGTAATAATAAACACATAAAAGCCACAGTAAAAGCCAACCTTTATTATTTTCCTATAAGTATATAAAAAAATGTTCTCTGTTAATGTGTTCCCTTCCCACCTATTGTTGTCCTCCATAAGTATGACTCAAATAAGCTATTTATAGGCACTTCTAGCTTTACATTTCAGAATCTTAATTAAACTGAACTATCTAGATTACCTATATCCTTATTAGATTATATCACACTAACTAATTGGATGACACCTCCATCTAAATAGGACTATATTTGACAAGATTTAGCTACATATCAAATAACAAGATAAGAGATTATATTTAATTAGGAAAAATACATCCATATCTATGAGGAACTCTACTATGTTTAGATGATTTTTCTATATGTTCTTTATCTTTTAGAGCTAAAGTATATCTACTGTGATGTTATCTGTCACATCATCCAAGATCTCTCCTTGAGCTCTATCTATTGACGATGAATCATCTAAGCCTAAAGCCTTTCATAACACACTGATCCGGTCCAATACTTACCTATGTCAAGTCTATTAGTCATAGTCCGTCTATTTAAATATACAGTAAATCCTTTGAGGTCTCACATGTCTCCTTCATGAATGTTATACAAACAATATTTAACTTAAGGTCCATCTCAAGCTATCTTTTAGTCTTACATTTAAATCTTGCATATTGTTAAAATTTTTATCAATGTGTACCAATGCATACTAATTCGTTGACAATGCTTGCTTTCCTACCTACTCGTTGATGTTGACTAAGACCTTTTTTTTTTTGAGGGAACTAAGACTTGTTTTAGTTAACCCAAAAAAGATTATCGCATGGAGTACATTGGTTTTGTAGCCAATTTTTTTTAATTCCATTTCAAAATTCAAATCTCCAGGGTAAAACTCTCCTCTTTTTGTAGATTGTTATAGTCATTGCTTGTTAAGCCCATGCTGAGATGCTTAACTATTTTATTTTTTTAATCTGTATTCAAAAGAAAAATCGAAATAATGAGTACAAAAGAAGAGTCAATTAATAAAGAAACCAAAATGAGCCACTGCCAGCCAATACTGGCCAACTAGAAAACAAAGCCAGAGACTAGGCGTTGGATAGTGGTCTCTGATCCGTGAGCATTTGCGGGTCGAAGTCAGGCCTCTCCCCAGCTCGCAGGGAATATAGCTGTCTTCCAGAATGTCTAGTGCCACATGCCTATCATGTGCTACAGACAAGACACACAGCAATGAAGGAAAAGGTTGAAGGTGATGTCTCTGCATTGACCTTTTGCAGCTCAGAAGAAACTTAATTAAGACGTAAATCTTTTTCCGGGATAACCCAGAAATTGGAGAATAGAACATTTGGATAAAATCAAAAGCTCATACTCCACCGGACTTAACTAGTTATGCACCAACTCTATTTCAAGTGATGCGACGATGACTTTGCTTTCCTTGCTCTAAACAAGTTAAGAGTACTTACAAGACCACATTTTGGGCCAATAGTGGAAGTAACAGCTGAATTTAAGGAGTCATACACACACAGGTCAATCTCCATGTTAACTTGGAGACCGTATAAATTTTAGTTTTGCCCTGTGCTGGTAGCACCCGCGAAAACAATTTCTCATTGCCCAAGTAAAGTAAAACAAGCGCAATTTTATCGACGTAGTTGAAGATTCGATGGTGCAAGATCAATAAACCATAAGAGTAAAGATTCAGTGCCTCTTAGTCACAGATACTCGCAGCAAATTGGGCCGTCCTAAAACCCACTGTAGATAACAACAAAACAAGGTAAAATGGCTCTATGATTAAACACATAAAGCTCATCCATATTAGAGTAGACCCCCACAGCTCCAGCAACAGAGTCATACTCCTCCATGTTACCCTCCATGCTCTTCTTAACCTTCCCAGCAATCACTCTACAGACTAGCATTGCCCTCCTGTCGTTACTAAGACCACTGCCCTCAAGTACTTTAGCTTTCTCATGTGCTTTTCCACTTGTGGCCGTTGTCAAAATCCCATGTTCATTGACATTTGTGGTGGTTGATTCTTTGAAGCCGATTTTGATAATGCTACACACGTTACAGTGAGGGATTGAATTGCACAAGTTGGACGACCCATTCAGGCCTAGAGAGCATGCAAAGGTGGTGGAGTGAAACCTTAGGAGCTCATTACCATCTGCTATGCAACGTGGATGTTTCTTGGAGAACATGGTGGCTTTGGCTTTGATGGAGTCCCTGTACTCTTCAAATTTGGTGATGGTTCTTTGTGTGTTGTGGACTTTGAGAATGCGCTCTATTTTGCAAATGGGAGTTTCTTTCTTTAGCCAGCTTGATTGGAATATGATTTCCACTATATTCTTGCTTGTATCCTCTGGACCCAGTTCAGAAACTGTGATTTTTGATCAAAGGGTCATGTCACAGAGATTGGCACTTTGAACAATTAAATGACAAAACTATGCATTACCTATTCAAGAGCTGCGCTTTGAAAAGAGAAGCTAACAAGATTTTGCACTGGATTAAGTTATAAAGTAAAGAAACCAACCAGATAGCAATTGCTCTTTGCACTCATGAAGACCAAAACTATTAAACACAAAATACTGAAGGAAAAGTAATTATTTACGTTTTTGAAGTTGAACTCAAAACAATCCAGGCAACATTAGGTGGAGACAGCATGAAAAATACAGAAATATGGTTCAAGTTGAAGGACATAGAGAGTCACCTGCATGTCTGACAACCTGATGAAGCTCCAAGTTTTCAGCTTTCATGAAAATCTCACCACATTGAGGGCAAGAAGAAATGCTACCTCTAAACGAAGGGTCTCTGGCTATTCCAAGAACGGGATCAACCACCATTCTGCACTCATAACACCCAGAAAACTTTCTAAAGGATATTCCTTTGGAAGGGTTTCGATTGCTAGACGAGGAACTACAAGATGCAGAGAGTGAAGAATTAGTAGAAACAACCCCATTCAGTTCACTTGAAGGAGTTGTCATGGATCTGCTTGAAGAATGATGATTATTAGTCGAATCCAGCGATGCCCCTTTTTTGCGGACCTCAGGCGAGGCTGTTTCAGGCCTATGCATGACCTTTGTGTTACTGCAAAGTGAGCCTGAACATTTTAACTTCTTGCATCGCTTGATAGTTTTCTCCAAAGCTTGTTCTTCATACCTTGTCTCCTTTCTTTGAGGCAGTTGGTGCAGTTGATCTTGCTTGTGCTGTTGTGGTTGTTTAGTTTCCTGTTGCTGCTGTTGTGGTTGAAGGTACTTACGGTTGAAAAATCCTCTTACTACTACTGACCATGAAGGAGATTTTGCCTGAAGATGATAGTTATGGTTCGGGTTGGTCTCGTTGATGGGTTTTTTAGATGCTTTACGTTTAGCCATTGGAAAGACTAAGGTAGTCTACCTTGGATTTCCTTGCATGAGCTAGAATGCTGAAAGACTAAAACAATACAATTGGAAGAAAGACTTAGAGACAAACCTTTGTTTGTCTTTAGAAATATATTTATTCTCTTGGTATTGGATGCTATTTCTATATCATAATGCTCTTTGGGATGTGAATAGGACATGAATTGCCCAGTGTACGATGATAGGAATCTGACAGTCCAATTGCATCAGACATACTTGGATCAGGGGCATGAGAAGGCAAAATGGGTCCTATAGCAAATTACTAAAAGGACGGTCTTTACTGAATCACTGTCCAGTAAGTTGCTTCATGTTTAAAACAAAACTTCAATTTGATCTTTTTCTTGACCACCTTTCACTTCTGTTACGATTGAGTTACAGGGCGCCGGTTTCTTGTAATTCTTGTTTAGATTATGTTTGATAGGATAGTTAGTGATGGAATAAAATGAGACGTAATATTATTTTTCAGAAAGGTCCTTTTGTGAAGAAATTACTATTGCATAAACCTTAGTTGTATTATAATTGGTTTTGTCTTCCTTAAAAATACCAATAGATTACGCCTGAGATTAAAGTTTTTACATAGAATATGAAGCAAAGAATAAGTTTATGATTGAACCACCAACCAACCACTCTTAAAAAAAATATTCATGCACTTATTTGGGTGAAATATTGAGTTTGTGTAATCACAGGCAAGGCAACCTCGTTTGCAAATTACAATAATGTTTCTAACACTAACGATAGTTTAGACACTGTGACTGTGGTCCATTTCCAAGACAGGATTGGACTTCAAGAGCACGTAAGAAATCGCTGAGAAACTGACGTTGCCCTGTCAATGTTCAACACTTATTCCTTTGCCCTCTTCTCTAATTTTGATGAGAACGGGTCCAAAGAACTTGGACATCCCTGACCTCGTCACGACGTCGTTTCTTGGTGAATGAATACTACATGTACATGAGGTCACGATTCAATGCCAGGCAAAAGGTTTTGAGCTTCGTGGCTTAGCAATTTCTCCTGGCAGGCTATGACGAAAAGTTGGAGACATTGGCCTAAGTGCTACGAATCATCAAACTAAGTGCATTAAATTAACTTTCTATCGGGAAAAGATGCATATGATTCCTTTTGACAATCGAGAATGAGCATGTAACTTTATTCTCTAATTTTTGAGTATTTAGTTATTGGTAAAAAATAAAATAAGAATGAAAAAATTTGAATGAGAAATAAGGAATCAAATATTAAAAATAAAAAATAAGAGATATTATTAAAATATTATCAATTTATTATCAAAATATTTTCTTGATTCTTTTCATAATATTACCGTCAAAATTACATAGATATTTTATATCAATTTCTTTAACAATTATTTTATTCTATTTCATCGATACCTTTATTCTTATCATAAAAATCATTAATAATTATTTAAAAATTAATAATTGTATAAATATCTGAAAATTTTAATTAATTACTTATACAATAAAAAATATTTTAATTATTTATTTACAAATAAATCATATAATAACTAATATGAGTATAAAATTTCTCATTATTATTTTTAATATTTAATACTAAAACATAACTATTAACTTTGTTTAATATCAAACCAAACACGCATAATCACTAATTTCATATCTATCCCGATTCTTACTTTCCATTTGCATTCCTTTTTTTTATATTTTGATTCCTTTATTACTGGTTACTAAGTAAGACCTATAAGTTCAATTCATATTGATTCATAGTGGTTACTAGTTGATACATATTTTCATCACACATATGAAGAAACTCGCATCTCTCCTATGTTATGTTGATCTAACCTTTTCCTAAATGAATTTTTAAGTTATATCCTATTCCCTCTTCCTTTTAATCCATAATATTATGATAGACCTTCAAAAACTTTTTTTTCTTTTTCTTCCAACCTTAGTACTAATTGAATATTGTGTCTCTCAAATCTCACTTAATCTCATCTTTTTATAAAGTTTTTCAATAATTAATTTTTCTTTTTTCTTATTTAAGATTCCATTTAGATTTGCATATAGATAAGGGGGCTAACTTTCCCCCAAACTCCAAAAGTTTACAGTATCCTATCTTTAACACTAACATGTTGTATCATCTTATTCTTCTTCCTTGTCTTCCTCCTCTCCGTTAAACTTTGTTTAGAATGTTTATAAAATTTTCAAACACCATTATTGCCTTGATAACATTTTTCTCTCTCTCTCAACTCTCCACTTTTATCAATATGAATTGTTATAGATATGTTGCATCTTTATAATTTGATACAGGTTTTCCAAGATTAGGCTTTATATCTTAACTTTGGTTCATTAATTTTTTAATTGAATTAAAATTGATGAAGCCTACAGAGAAGTACCAAGTTAAAACACATTACAAGAAGTATTAAGTAACCATAAGTAGAAACTAATCGGTGCCAGAGACCATGAATTAATTCTGATGCCAATGTTATAACTTAAGATAAAAGAGACATTACAAGGTTTTTCATAGTTTACAATCAACTACTAAGTTTAATGGTAAGCTATCAATGGTCAAGTTAGCTGGTATCATAATGACCCTGGCTAATAAAGTACTTCTAGACCTTTAATTAAGTGTACTAGGTTTTAGCTTCGTTATTATATCAATCTCTAAGCCTGAGCTATATGTTTGCTAAAGTTAATCACACTGAGCTTTAACATCATTACATTATATATCCATGTCATATTATTGCTCTAAAATATGTGTTCCTCTAGCTAGGTACTTCAAAAACACCTTATGATTTGTTTTAATCCAAATCACATAAGTCAAGTAACTAAAGACCATTTAAAATAAACTGAAATCAAGAATATAGGTTCCTTCAGTTCGCTACCTCTATATACTATGTGATTTCTCCCAATCTAGATCGTATAGATCAATAATCAAACGGTCATTCTAAATAAAATGAGATCCCTTTTTCATAAGTTCTATTTATTGCATAACCATTCCAATATTCAATTCCAATAAACTTGGTTAAGATTTAAGTTAAAGAGGCCAAGGAGCTTATTTTGTTTAGGTGGAATGAAAATTTCCAAGCAAGATCAATTAATGAATGCTTTAGAGTTATTTTTAAGTCAAATCCATTTATCATTTTAATCCTAGTCTGGAGCTAGATTTAGAAGCCTTTCTTTTATTTCAAAGAATCTCATACTAGTATGGATTGGCCAATTCTAGTTAGCTCCATCACCGACTACCTTCACCCTTAATTAATTAAGGAAGGAAGCACTCAAGATGTTGTACTTTGGCAACAAGAAGAGGAAGAAAATTCATGCCAATTAGTAAACCAAAACCATGCATCTTTTTTGTCCCTTATAATGCATTTGAAATCTTTGCAGACCTAATTCATAAGCTCCAACCTTTTCTTGAGAGTCTAAGAAGTATTGGTTTTAGGCTAGTCATTATACAAGCTAGCTCCTTTTATATAATAAGTATGAATTCATTTCACCTAAATTGAATCCTTATTAACTAGAATTTTCCTTAGTATCTTCACCAATATGTCTTTGTTTATAAATCTTACTAATTTAATCCCTAAACTGCCTTGGGTTCTAGGTTATATGTATTAGACGACTTAACTTAGGCTCCTAAAGATTTGCTTTCTTTCTCTAAATAAAGGAAGTTCCTCAATAATCTTTCAATTGTCTTTAGGACATCAGTAGGTAGATGAAAATGAGAAATCCAATATATATGGAGATGGTTGAGAGTGGAATTGATGAGCTAACGACTTCCTCTAAAGACTTCCTTCTATAGAGAGAGCTTCATTACATAAGTTTCCCATCCTTTTATACATATATTTAATTAAGGGGATACAATCCTTATAAGAAAGTCTTTTGGTAATTATGGGAACTCCTAAATATTTGAAATGTGGATGCTCTTAATTGAAACTAGTAGTAGAGCTAATAAGCTCACCCAAACTCTTACATCCATTAGAAAAAAAGTTGCTCTTATTAGGATTGATGTTTAATCTTGAAATTCTTTTGAATACTTGTAATGATCAATGAAGCACATTAATGAACTTAAGGTTGGCTTCACATAATGAGTAATAGGTCATTAACAATAGAAAGACTTGTGATTTGAAGTTTTCCATATTTATAGTGAATCTTAAATTTGATTTCCTCCAATCTCATTAGAATTATGAGTATTGTAAGCACCTCTATACATATAATGAATAAATATGGGTATAATGCATCCTTTTGCCTCAAACATTTAGCTGCTTTGAAGTAGAGTGTAGACTCTCTATTAATAAAAATGAAATAAGACAAAGTAGTAATAAATTGAGAAATCCAAGTGACAAAATTTGTTAGGAAACCCTAAAGCTCCATAATTAAAACTAAAAATCCCCAGCTAATAGAGTCAAATACCTTGTTAAAATTAACCTTGAGTATATAACTTTTGATTTTAAAACCTTTAAGGTAATTCTTAAAGAGCTTTTCAGCTATTAGAACATTATCCCCCTATTAATCACCATAGGACGAATACAACTTAGCATCATACCACAAAGGACATGCTTAAGTCTCGATTGAAGAAGTTTGGAAGAGCAAGTGATTAATAGATTCAAGTAGTGATATGCAAAGTTGGTATGTAAGATATAAAGATCCTTTGATTATATCTCTTATTTTATTTTATGCTTAGCTGCTAGCCAAAAAATAAATAATGTCTTTAGAGTGAAGTGCATATACCAAACTAGTTTAGACCAATTTGTCCTAATATAAGGTCTCCTGAATATATCCAAGCATGATTTGTTAGTGAATCTCTTAGATTTATCTTTCTGCCAAATTATGGAATATGAGGTTAACGGATCAGGTTTATAATTTAACAAGCTAGTATCAAGCTAACACAATCCCCTTATTTGGTAACTTCTGTAACACCCCACTCCCGTAAGACCCGAACCCGATATCGTTGGTGATATCCGAGTCCATGTCCCACGAGAGTGGCGTACTACATCAGTCGATCTAAAATTTAGTATACATTTTTTTTCTTTTTATAGCCATTAACTCCACGATAGCGCGACAAACACAATAAATAAATAAAACCCATGTTCAATATAAACTAGTTTTAGTTATTACAGTCATCCAGTAGTAATTTCCAATCAGTCAATGCAGTAAAACATTAAAATCACAATGGGCTCAGTAAAAATACAATGCCTTGTTATACAGTGATTGCGGAACACAATCTACTAAGACACTAATGCAGACGCGAACTGATCCCGACCTCTAACCTTTACTCGTCTACAGTAGACATACTCCCGTGTCAACCGGGGTATTCTTCAGGAC
>JANZLD010000006.1:22659292-22672408 GCA_026413575.1 Erythroxylum carthagenense | reverse complement strand
TGCCAAATCAGTCCTATTCACTCTCACCCCTGACCAAATTACTATTTTACCCTTCCCGTCGGGGGTGGGATGTTACACTCAAGGACGCTTTAACCCAAACATATTTAATCTTATGATAGTAGGTTCTACTTAGCTAAATTTATGTGATTTGAATGAGCAAACTCATGATCACATGAATTTAGAGGCAAGGTTATGAACAATATATAAGATATATTTTAACAAGAGTTGTCACCTAGCAGATCTAGGAGTTACATGAGTTATGATTGATAAAGTTATAATCTACCTAATTTAAGTTTATTTAGTTTGTTGAGCAAACTCAAGATCAACTATATTTGAATGGGATCTTAGCCCACTAGAAAGATTAATCTTTTCGAATAGTAGTAAGGGCTATTATTTCAAATAAAATAGTGGGAGTAACCAATTGCATGATTAAAGTTTTAATCTTATTTGGTAATCATGACATATAATTGATTAATTGTTTCTTTTACACTTTATTTTTTTCTTAGTGGAATCTACCTCATTTAGTATAGTTGATACTAAGTTAGTGAACCCAAGTTCTTGGAGATAGGATATATATGAGAAAAGTTCTTAAAAGTTAGATAGAAAATTGTATGCTCATTATGCAATTTTTCCATAATCCTCATTGAGGATATGGAGACAAAGTTGTAGAGATATGTCAAAATCATATAGATGACAAAATATATTGACATTTTTAGTTGACTAACGTCTTGTAAACTTTGACGACGATATGTAAGATGTATGTCAATACCATGATAGCAAAATGTAAGGGGTTGCATAGAGTAGAGCTGAAAGGTATAGTACCTTGTTGGAATTACTCCACTTAAGTATTTGAATTAATCTATTAATTATGAAAATCAAGAATCAAATTCATTAAGTATTTGAATGCCAAAAACCAACAATTTTTTTGATAAGTTCGAATTTGACGAAGAAAAAATAAAGGAAGTATTAATGTTTCTCAAATAACAACGATTGTAAACTCTTTAAAACTATAAAGAAACATCCCTTAAATACTAGTTTAAAAACTATTTGAGTATTTAACATTAGTTGATACAATCTGAGACACATCTATATCTAAGACTATAGATCTTTTTGTAAGTTTATGAAGTTAGATGTTGTTTAGGGTAAGTTTGTGCTTGAGATCATGGATCCTTTTTGCAACTTTACGAAGTTAGCTACAACATGTCCATACCTCAGGTCATAGATCCTTTTATATGAAATTGGACATAATTTAGAGCATAATCATATTTGAGATCATTTTATAACTATTTTTAAAGAAATTTATATGGGTTAGTAAACAATTGTGTTGGAGGTTGTGTTCAAATCCAAGTCTTTAACTTTAGCTTAAATTAGGTTAATCAACATTCTTCCTTCAATTTAGCTTGATTTCATAACTGTAGCCACTACTCTTATAACACCATTAAACTCATCTTGAAGCCTTTAAAAAAAATATTTTTTAAGGTAATTGCTCTACTTGGCAAACTCAAAGGATCAAAAGACAACTTAAGTCATGTCATTCCCTCCTTTTTTGAAAATATTTTTCTTCTAATCATCACCTACATTAAAAGGAGTTAAATCAGAAGCATCAAAAGTAGCTTTCATTTTATACTTATCTAGAAGATGTAGTTTATAAGCATTTTTGTTGATTTGTTTAACAAACTAAAATGGACCCCTCCTTTTAGTTGTAACATATATTTTTCTTGAATATGAAAACCTTTCTTTTGCATATGCATACACACCTAATCACTTGGTTCAAATGTAATTTTCTCTATACTTTTTTTATCTTTAAATGCAAATTTTCCATTTTTACTTTTAATATATTTTCAAATATTTTCATGTAATTGCTTTACCATTTCAACTGTGTTTTTGCCATCAAAGCTACTCTCATGAATAGGTAAAAGGACTAAATCTAATGGAGTTAGTCCATTAAAGCCATAAACAATCTCGAAGGTTAATAACTAGTAATGATTTGGAAAACTTTATTATATGAAATTCGTTGAATAACAAACAATCTTTCTAATTTTTCAAATCCTTTGAATGATAACAAATAATAAATTAGTCAAAGTCCTATTTATTACCTCAATTTGATCATCAATATAAGGATGTTAAGTAATTAAAAATAACAATTTAGTTCCCACATTTCTCCACAAAACCTTCAAAAAATAGCTAAAGAATTTAATATCTTTATCATAAACAATACTTTTAGGAATACCATGGAATTTATTATCTCCTTAAACAAAAAACCAACTATATTAGTTGCATCATCAATTTTACAGCATGCAATAAAATGTGTCATCTTAGAAAACTTATCATCAACAAAAAAGTAGTTATTAACCCATTTTATGCTAGGCAAACCTAAAAAGAATCCATAGAAATGTGAATTGAAGGTCCACTAGGTACTATAAAGGAGTATACAAACCCTATGACAGAACCTTAGTTTAGCTTGTCTATATATAACACAAGTTACACAAATCTAAAGTATTTTTAATGCCAAAATAACTCACCTTACCTCACCCTTTGTCCTTATGCACTAATAACTCTATTATCTAACTTTGAGGACACAAATAATTTATTTTTCCTTAAAAAAATATCCTTCACACCTAAAGAAGTTTTCAATATATTTTGTTCACAAATGTTAATGTATAAATCAGGGTGTACCTTCGAGATAATGCATTAATAACAATATTTTTCTTATCTCGCTGATAATTGATCCAATTAGCTCCTTATTTATTTTCTTTTTATTCTCTTATCCTTTTTTGTTAGCTCACTCTCCTTTTTTTCACTTGTTGTTCTTAGCTTGAGTTGATCCTCACACATTTGTTTAGGTTTTCAATAATAATGGGTTTAATTATTATTTATGACAAAAGAAGATATTTGTAAACTTATCTTTTATAGCCCTTCTATTAAATTTTCAAAATTTCCTAAAAATAATATGGCCAATATATATAAGCACCACTTAATATAACAACTCGTCACGATATCTTCCAATTGATAATAAAATTGAAACTTATTTTGTAACGTCCCATTTTAGGGGTTAGAATATTAAGAAAATTCAGTGCATTTTATGCTTTGCATATTTGAATATTTGTTTATTGTGTATAAGCATTTTGGACATATACAATTATTATGCATGCATTCATGACATTTTTTTGGGTAAATGGATTTGTAAATGCGATTCCACTGGGGAAAACTCATTCGAGGATTATTGGAATTATTTCAGAAAATTTTGGAAAATTTTAGGAATTTTTGATTTGGGATATTATTGGATTAGGAAAATGTTGAAAATGGACTAATGGTAGTGGGACATGTGGAAATTTCAATTTTTGACAAATGTATTTCATGCAAAGTGAATACGTGGGTTAAGCTTTTAGTTAGAAGAACACTGTAGCTTGTCTCTATTTTTTTTGGTCATTCGCTGAAATCTAACTGCTGAGGAATTGTTACTGCTTCCATCGAAGATTTCTGTTAGAGTTTATGTGGAAACAAGTAAGTAAATTTAATGATGTTTTACTGTGTAAATGAATGTATGCATGTAAAGGTATAGCAATAGAGTTCAGAGAATACATGTCCTAAATGACTTAGATGAGGATTTGAAGCTGTGAATGTGGGAAAAATGCTGGAAATTTAAAGTTGCATGTATGTTAATCGAATTTTGAAGTTAAGTGTGAAGTTTGGAGTTATAAATTTTGTGTGTGTATTGATGAGCTAAAAAGGAGTTAGAGGAATTGTTTGCAAGTTATTGGAGTTAATTGATGGAGATTGAGTTTCAGATAAAAACACAATAGAGAGAGAGAGAGAGAGAGAGAGAGAGAGAGAGGAAAAATAAAGGGAGTTTCAGATTTGTAATTTTTGGCATGTAGAATTGAATTTGATTTGTGTAGACTTTGTATTTGGAGTTAGAAATTGGAAGGAAAAGAAAAAAAAAAAGAATCGATGAAGAAGAAGAAGAGAAAAGATCTAACGATGGTGACACTGCTGGTATGACCAAAGGGGTTTAACTCACCCTAAACACCTTTGCTTATTTTGGCTATAACTTCTTCACCCAATATCCAATTGATTTGGTAATTAAAGCAATGGATTCATAAGATATTAATATTCATATCCACCAAAAATTAGATTTTTCTGAATTGAATTGATTAAGGAATTTGAGATGAAAGTGTGACTGTACTGAAGTATAATAACTGGGATGTTTTTATTGAACATACTTCGGTAATTTACTTATATCTAGATATGTGGATTTCCAAATGGAGTGATTATTGTTTTGAATTAAACTAGAGACATAGGGATAAATTTTTTATAAAGAAATAGAAACTGAAATATGTCCGAACGAGTCTTGAAATTTGGCTCGAAGTTGGGAGTTGTATTTTGTTGAGGTATGAAAACAGTCTGTAGATTTTTATTATAACTTGAATGATACTGAACCAAAATGCATGAAATTGATGTCATTGAACACTGAAGACATTGTGGAACATTTCTTTCGTAGAAGCTATTGCCTAAATACCTCATTGTCTAGGTCAAAATGCTCATACAAATCTGACCCGAAATCTACTTAAGATAAAAATATGGAAATTTTATAGGTTTCATGAATAATATTATGAAGTTGAAGAGGTTTAATAAATTGAAACATGCTTCAGTATTTTGCTGATATCTTGGTATGTAGATTTTAAAATGAGTTGGTACTTGATTCATATTAAAGTAGAGACATATGGCTATAACTATCTTCAAGAAGTCGACTTTTAATTCTATCTCTAAGCATTTCAAAATCTAGTTTGAAATTGAGTCTTGACTAAGGCTGTAGCACTACCAGGGACAGAAATCATGTCATGTGATTATTGAATAAACTGTATTGATGTAGGAAGAATTTGACTGAGGTGTCTTCACCAAAGTTATAGCTTATTCCCTTAGCTTTAAGTTGGTATACAATTTGTAATTTTTGGATATTGGAATTAAGAGTTAAGAGGTGTACAACTTGGAGGGATGATCATGCATTAGCCAAACATTTCAAATGTACACAGTCTGTGATATTTTGAGCATAACTCATTGAATACTAAACCAAATTGGATGAACTTGGTATAGTTGGAAACCTACGACAGAGAGGGAAAAATTTCTAGAAGAAAGTATTACCTAATTACCTCACCTTCCTCATGAAAATAATTGAGCAAAGTGGACCCGAAGGTGGATTGTGAAATAAATCTAGATTGAGGGATTGAGTATGATTTCACATGATCGATAATGTGATAAGATTAAGGATAAAAAACCCAAATTTTTGACATGAACATGCATCATACATATTCAATATACATTAATGTGCATAATTGAATTCATAATTATGCACAATAGTGATATATGTTTGTTGGCCCCTGAAATTTTTTTATTATTTATTTGATCAAGCATGATTAGATTTATTTTGGGGTCTTGCTAGATTAATGTATGTTAGAGTTAATTAGCATGTTAATGTTAATGAGATTATGATACATAGGTGAATTGAATTTAAGTTAAAGTGATAAGTTTCATAAGGGGTATTTTGGGGAGACCACTTAAGTGGGAAGGCTTTAAGGCTTTGAAGGAGGGGCAAAATGGGAAAAGGAATTTATTGGCTTGCATTTTAGAAGCCAAAAACGTTAGTGAGGAAGAAAAGAAGAGAGAAAGCACAAAAATAAGAGAGAAAGGAGACAGTTTGGTGGAGAAGAAAGGGGAGAAAGAAGAAAAGTTAGGTTTCAACTTTTCTTAGCTTTCAAGAAGGAATTTGTGGTTGTTCAAGAAGAGAAAAAGGGAGAGGAAGGTTAGAGCTTCTATTAGAGCCAAGAAATTCATTTTTTGATGAAGATTTAAGGTAAGTTTGTGTTTTAATATTTGGATTTTTGGAAAGGTTTTGGTTCAAAGAACTTAGGAAATGCATGGGTATAAGTTTTCTAGGGTCAATTTCATGCATATGATTCTTTGGGTTGTCCAATTTGAATTCTATTTGATTTGGGATTTTGTTGTCAATGTTGAAGAAAATCATGAGAGGCAAGAGGAGCAAGAAGAGAGACATCCTTTAGCAAGTTTCAAGCAAAAAAGTCAAGGTGGGTGACATTTTTGTAGTTGAGTTAATAAGTTATTAAAGTTTCTTAAAATAAATGGAAGTTAATGATTTTCCAACTAACTTGACAATTTGCATTTATTGTCTTTCAAAAATGTCTTCAGAATGTGTCATGTGATTTTGTATGTGAATTTCTGTGAATGACTTATGAGCTGATATGAAAATGTTTTTCAATGGCTTTATAATAGTTGTATTTGTCACTTTTGAATGATTTGGAAAATGGTTTTATGCTTGGTATAGGAATGTTGATGGGAATGCATGTAAAATATGTCAGGTGCATGGCAAGCAAGTTTTAGAAATGTGCCATTTGAGGGCAATTAGTTTTTAAGTCATGAATTATATGTTATATGGGTTTGTGATGGTCCCCTAAGTTAAGTCAAGTGGACTTGATTAAAAAGGTTTCTTCCGCCTGTCCGCTAGTGACATGAAGCTCTCTCGTGGACTCCCATAAAATGCAAGACCATTTTGTGGGATTACAATAGTACATTCTGTTTACGGCTACACAGGACCTGTATGGGAAATGTGTAGTACGTTCTGTACGGATCCACCTAAACCATTATAATGTGCTTATGTGTTTACATTTGTTGACAAGTTTGATGAATGTTTAACTTTTGTGAATTGTGAATTGGTTTGACAAGTTGAGAAATATATGTTAATGGATTTTTGTGAAAAAAAATTGCTATGATCATGAAAGATTTCAATGTTTTTTGCTTATTACTGAGTATAAAACTGTTATCCACAGGCGTTAAGCTCACCCCCACTCCTTCCCATCCGTAGGTGATGAGCTAGATATTGAGTGATCGAGTCGAGCGTCAAGGCATCATTCCAATTTGCACATTTTGCTCTTTTGAAGTTAGATTTTGTAAAACAATGTTTTAGTTGCATTTTGAGAAATTGTTGTTTTGTAAAGTTTATATTTTGAATTATGTTGTAAGGTGGCTCGAAATTCCCACTAAAGTGTTGTAACACTCTTATTTTGATGTGAATGAAATACATATACATTATGCTTGTTTATGGCTTTCCAAAGTCTTTATATTGCATTTTAAAGCTTTTCATGGGGGTAAGATTTGTGTTCTGACTTTAGGGGAAATTATGGAATAATTTAGGATGAATTTGACCAAGTTGTCTTCATAGAAGTTGAAGATGATCTTTCTAGCTTTCCAACAATATAAAGTTTGTAATTTTTGGATATCGTAGTGGAAAGTTATGTTCATTACAAGTTGTAATGCCGCATAGGATGTGTGTATAGGACAGTTATGGAGAATGATGTTTAATTGTGGTTTTTATGAATCAAATGGGTCAAGAATTGAGAGTTTTATGAGATAAACTTGGTGTTTGAATTGATATGAAGTGAGTTTGCACTAGAAGAGTTGGATTTGGGAAGTTTATGAGTGAATATGATGTTAGAATGGATGTAGGAAGCATTGGAGGGGCTTTGGAGGGGTTTCGGAAACTCCCATATCTAAATTCCATTAAACGGACCTTCTCGGGTCAAATTTGGCTCCCAACCTCGACAATGTTCATTAAACAGACATTGACAGGATAACTTCAGTAAATTGCTATTTTTAACCTCTTAAATGGAAAAATATCACTTTGTGGTCTTCATGAAAGTTGTATATATAGAAGTCTTCTTTAAAATAGTCTAAGAACAAACTAAATCCGACATATTTAGCAAAAGTTATGGCAATTGTGCCAAGACAGGTACAAAATGATTAAGGACATACATATGTTGGATTCTTTTGACCATAACTTCCTCATCTGACCTCCGAATGAAGTGATTCTTAAAGCAATAGCTTCCTAACAAATGTATCTATCTCTCCACAAAAATTGGGATCTTTTAGAGTTGATTTGAGAAAGTTTAACTGAGAGAAAGTGAGGGGTCAGTTGGGAGACCATGATTGAGGTATGAACATACTTTGGCTTTTCAAGCACAAGTTCTTCTATAGAGTTCCCATTGAAATAGTTCTTGCTTCAAATTAAATTACAGACTTATAGCTTCAATTGTTATGAATAAATCAATTTGTGAATTTGGTGATTGTCTAGTGTGGGCACACCACTCTTGTGAGATGACAGCCAAAGGGGGTTCTTTGGAATTAACCCTACAGGTTTATAAGCTCAAGGTTTATGACTCTGAATGTTAGGCTCTGGAAATGGGGTCCAACAATGTTTGTATTGAATGTTTTAGAGGAACCTTTAAAATGACCGATTCCAGATATTGTCGGGACTTCGAGGCAAAAAGCAAATAGGGAGCTTTTGTGAGTAATCTTAGATGGTCACACCTTACTTTGTTCTACTTGTTGAATTTGATTTATGCTGATTGTGTTTTGAATTCTGGGCAATGATTGTTCGAGACGTTTGATGCATGTTTATATCATTGGAAGTGCTACTTGCATGTGAATATGATTGACTACTTTCTTTGCACATGAAATGTCTTAAATGACCTTGTTTTGTTTTAAAACTGTTGAGTCCTAGTTGTCGGCAAATAGGCATGCCTAGAAGGGTCTATAGCTGCTTCTATCACACTTTAGTGTCTGACACTTCGGTGTCTTCTGTTATTAAGATGTAAGTCTCTTCTGTGATATGATACCAATTATGGTATCTTCTGTATAAATCCCGTTACCCACTTCTATTGATGGATTTACCATTCATCTGATTTTGTATTTTGCTATCTATTTGATTCTAACATAAACTAAATTGTATTCTGATTCTGAAGGGTTTATACCCTTTTATCATATTCAGTTCTGATAATTATAAAAATTTGTTCTAAAATGCATTATGTCTGATTTAATGTTAAGCAATCTTTTAATGCATGCTTATGTTGTTACATGATTCTGTATGATGAGTTGTTACTTCATGTATAGATTAGTTATTACTCACTAAGCTATATGCTTAGTACGATAGATTTGTCCCGTATAGGTTCTAAAAGAGGGACGTAGGAACTGGGACAAGACAACCATGATGGCCAAAGGAGTATGATTTTTGTTTTGTTCATATGTATTTTGAGATTGTTTTTGGACTTGTATCTCATGTCTATAACTCTTGAATTTGTATTTTGATGGGTTGTAATAACCTTAATTCAGGTTGCTTTCCGAAATTATGATATGCGATGTGTGTTTGTTGACATTCTGGTTATGCATGTATAAAGTGTTTTGTATGTTTCGCAATGCTTCGTGTTTAGTGTGTTTTGTGTGTGTGACACTCGTAACATCCTCCCACGGGGTATTAGGGCATCACATATTTGGTAACACTCATCTCACCAAATGGATTTAGCTATTAAATCTAATATGGACTAGGATATTTCATGGTAGGAAATCTTTACTTCTCAACCTCATGTAACTACCATTAACATCATTGTTTTTAACTTCGACTTCTAAAGTACGTCTAATTGCAACTGCTTCCCTTTCCAATGGATACTCAAATCCATCTTCATCATCAATTTTCAAAAGAGACATGGAATCCTTTTCACTTTAACCTTTGGTCTCAATCTTCTCATCATCTCTTATGATGATTTCCTAATTTTAGGAAATTATGAAGCTATATACTATGTTTATGAAAAATGAAGTGTTTAAAATCACGAGTATGAATTTGGGTTTTAGATTTACCTTCCACTTTATTAAACACTTTCCCTCCTTCTCTCAATGTTTATACTTTGAATTTAAAAAATAAAATTTTTGGTGCAATTCCCTTTCTTTTTAGTTATCCTTATACCACCTTTATAACCATATGAGTCATATCTTTTAGCTCCACATCATGTTACAATTCTACCATATCAATAATCTAATGATTCAATTCATTTTAAAAGCTAGCAATGTTGGCTTCCCTTTTTTTTCAATTTTGAATGTATTAAGTCTTGAAGGAGAATCAAGATGTGTTAGAATATAACTAATAATAATACCAATTAGAAAAATTACAATACGTCTGACTCACTGCTAACAATCTAGTGAGATTGAAGAGCTTGCAGATGACAACTCTCAACTAGGCATTGGTTGCCTCAGCTATAAACTACCTTTAATAAATTCGCAGATAAATGAGACTTGCGGCTAACACGACAAAGCAAAATTTAGCTGATACTGTAACCAGTAGCTGTCACATGAATCGTAACAACATACCAGCAATAATCATGAACCATACATGTAGTTTAATGATAAACAAGGTCGCCACTATTAGAAAGATATCACACATTCTAGTATCTAAGTAAATAGGACCCATGCTGAAAATTTTGTTTTTGAACACATATTTGGAATCGTACATGGTTAACCAATTAGTTGTAAAAATGCTTTTGGGAGGTGGTTTTCTTTCATCCCATATAACGGTGATTATTGAGGATAGTACAATCTAAAAGCACTTATATGCAATGATGTTTTTATAGGATAGCTGCATAGCTTATATACAGTCTATGCTTTCGATCACCTTGTTTGACAAGCATCTGTTGTAAAATAAATCCATATATTGCTAATGTACTAGCATTTGAAGAATAGGTGTTCACTTGTTTCTTCTGCTTATCTGCATAAGCAACACCAATTAGCAAGTTAAGTGTATTTTGCCAATGTATCAACTATTTTTAATCTTCCTTTCATTACAAGCCATATTGTGAATGAAGCTTGAGGTTGGAGAAGACTAGCCCATATGTCTCTAGTCTAAACTAGCGCGGGAAGTTGCTTGAAGCATAATTCCTTACAAGAGAATTAGTTTGAATTATGGAAATGTCCACCTCTTTGTAGTATTCCTCAACACTTTAATTTTTAAGTGAGACGTTGCAATTTTAAAATAAATTATAGTAGCAATTAGGGATAAGATGTCTTGTTATGATCACCTTTATATCCTCCCAGTTGTCAATAAGTCTCCCATAATTCCTTATCCTATTCAATATAAGTTCGATGGTAAGTGCTTACTCATTTATATTTAGTGCATTTCCATGTTTATTTGAGTTTTTTTTATTATCTCTATTACTTAATTCATTCCTATTTATTTTTAGGTCATTATTCACTTATTTTAGGGCAAAGGAACAAATTTAGGCAAGTTTAGAGTGTTTAAAATCCATTTTGACCAAGTTATGAAGCTATATGACAAGTTCATATTCGCGTTTAAAGAATTTGAGGTGTATTGATTAATTCTTGTGGTACATGCCGTGTTGAAGAGGTGCGTGCCTATTTTGTATATTAATGAGGCCATTTTCACAATATACACTTGTTTTCATACATGTATTCACTCCATATGTGATTTTGTATTTTTTAAATTATACGACCTAGTGTACAATCGTGTACTTGCTTGTGTATTACCTATAATCTAAATATAAAATTTAAAAGGAAAAATTGAATGGTAAAAAGAGAAGGAAGCTCAGGAGACACAATTGGACAACTTGAAATGGTAGAAAATATGAAGAACAAGCTATGAGAAATATTTAGAGTGGATTTCCATCAATTTTTTAAAGATTAAAAGGCATTTCATCAAGTTTCTCTTGATTTTATTTTTTCTCTTTGGTTTTGAACATATTTCTTTCATTATGAGGAATTAATTTGTTATGCTACCTCGATAAGAAGAACCTTGTGATGGATGATGTAATGATTCCAATGTAATTTTTTTAATTTCAGTTTCATTGAGATTCAGTTATGTGTTCTTTATTATTCTTGAATTAATATTTCCAATATGTTAATTCATGTAATTGAAGCTAAGAAATCCTTTTTCTTGAATTGATCTAGAATAACTAAAAAGTGTTGTATGCTATCTTAAAGATAACTTATCATAAATCTTCTGAATTAGGGTTAAACTCAATAAAGGAATTAATAAATTGGGTAATGTAAAATTATAAAGACATTCAGAATAATCAACCTAGAATTAAATGTTAATAATCTTAAGAAAGGTAATAGCATAATTAAGGAATTTCCAAGGTTCAATGAACTTTAGATTAAACCTGATGTTTAAAGTTTTATTTGCATAAGAAGTCCTGTGGGGATTCGCTGTAACATCCCATTACCATGTTAAGGTTAAAATAGTAAATGTGAGAGATTACTGAGAAATTAGAAAACATATTTCACGCTCACGCATCACATGATATTCACATACACGTGAATATTGAATCTTTGCACATAAAAATAATTGTACATGCATTCATTGATAATTTCTAGGTATAATTGTTTATAAATGAGAGTATATTGAGAAATATGGTTTTTATATGTTGAAAATTGATTTGGGGAGTGTATAATTTGATTTAGAATTTTTAAAATTTTTGGAGAAATTTTTGAAAATTATTGGGCATTTTTGAAATAGGAAAATTGCCAAATGACAAAGCAATTGTTAAATGGTAGTAGAAATTACTATCCAATGGCAATGGAAATTTTGATGAATGACTTTAGGATTTATTGACAAGTGTTATTGAAAATTAGGAGACAATTGGATTAGAAATTGGAGACAGAATAGACTAGTTATTATAGTGGACCAAATGGAGCAATAGGAAAGTGACATGTGGCAAGTGACATGTGACATGTGTCTAAAGTGAAAGACCATATTTTGGTCTTCCACTTTCCTAAAAAAATGACTTATGCTTGTTCTCCATCTTCTTCATTCCTTTATCTTCTCCATTCTTCTTCTTCATTCACGATGCTTTCTTCTCTAAGCCATAAGGTTGAATCTTTCTTCCATCCATCACTAGCCACTTAAATACTTTACTATCTCCACTTTGATACTAAAAGACCCAACCTATTCCTCCATGAAAGTTGATGATTGTGGAGAGGAAAGAGTTAGGGTTTAATGATGATTTTGAAGATTTGGAAGCTAAATCAAGTAAGTCATGTTTTAATTTTGTGGGTTTGGTTAAATGAAGCATTTGTGATGATATTTAGAGGTTAATCTATAAAATGGTGTTTTGAATATGCAGGTGTCGTGAATGGTAAAGAGTGTGTAAATTTCTTGCTTTTATTGATGAGTAATGATTTATAGAAATGTTTTAGAGGTTGAATGATCATGATAAGGAGTTTTGTATATGCTAGAATGTTGGTGAAGAAATGAACATATATATA
>JANZLD010000006.1:22519730-22536968 GCA_026413575.1 Erythroxylum carthagenense | reverse complement strand
GAGCAAGAAGAAAGGCAACCTTGAGCTTGGATTATCAAGCGATATTTGGTGGGTAATATATTTATAGTTGTTGTGTGCATGGGCAAATTGCCTTGCTTGCTCGCATGTGTGTATGACACTGCTTGTTTTGAATTATGGAAAATGTTTATTGCCTTGAAAAATATCACGGC
The DNA here is from genome assembly GCA_026413575.1 of Erythroxylum carthagenense. Classification (NCBI taxonomy): domain Eukaryota; kingdom Viridiplantae; phylum Streptophyta; class Magnoliopsida; order Malpighiales; family Erythroxylaceae; genus Erythroxylum; species Erythroxylum carthagenense. The sequence continues at coordinate 22,536,798 of JANZLD010000006.1, read as the reverse complement.
ATTTTGTATGAATGAAAAGTATGAAAGCATTTGATAAAATGAAATGAGCATGAAATGAATATGTGCTTTGTTTGGGCAAGAGAGGAACGTTTCGTTAGTCACGTGCACGTCGACATATAGTCTTCTCCCGGCTGCCCGCTTGAGGTCATGAGCTCCTGAGAAATCGGACTCGTTTTGTTCACAGTTTAAACTTCGGTTTATCCGTTTTGTTTCACGGAACTCTCGAGCCATTTGTGTGCATTTCAGTATTGGTTGGTCAGGCATGATGCATAATTAATTGTTGTGTTATGATGAAGAAATTACATGATATATTCTTTATGATGACTTTTAGATTGTGAGCAAATTGATAAGTATTGAATTGCTACAAATTTGTGTTTTTGTATATATGCTTGAATGTGTGGCTCGTTGCCAATGGCTATAAATGTATAAGCCATTAAGCTTCGTAGCTCACCCTATTACCTCCCACTCCACAGGTGTAGAACTAGAAGATCGTTGATCCTTGCAAGGCATCGGAATCTCCAAGATAATTAGAAGCTTTTGTACTAAGTTAGTGATTTTGGTTAGCTTTCAAGCATATCAACATTGAGCATCCTTATGGATTTTGTTCTAAGCTTTGGTATGTATGGTGTTATGTTAGTAAAGTTTGTTTGAACTCTTTAAATTTGTAACGACATGAAGAATTAAAGTTCCTTTGGTTTATGAGTGTTTAATCTCTTAGTTATATATATATGTGTGTGTGTTTGTTTTGAAATGTGGAAATATTAGGAGTGGGTCCCAGAATTTGGGAGCTCGCCGCGGTGCCTCCCTTACGTGTGCGTCGCGGCGTGGATGTGGTCCTTCGCCGGGGTGCATCACATGGGTGTTCGCCGCAGTGAGGCCAAGGTTGGCTGCGGCGAGCCCTTCACTGCGTGGCATCCTCCGTGGCGAGGATTCTGTCGCTGCGGTGAACCCGCCTGTTCCCACCGCTGATCCTTTGAATTTGATGTTTTCGACCCTTTCTCCCGCGCGATCGTTACCCAACGACCCCGGCCGATCACCTCGAGATGGGGTAACAGGACCCGGGCCCAACATTATTTTTAATCATAATCAATAATTCTTAAACAAAGGAGAGAAGAGGAGAACATAAATCATAATCATACGTTTAAAGTTTGTCAATTATCACTTATTAGTGACATACACAACTGAGATTGTGTCACACAACACACACAAGCATGTATGTGTTTTCGTAGACTTACACAGTGACATTCATACCATCATGAGTTTTGTGGACTGATTGACTTACAAGATGTGTGTGTGACAGTGTAAGTCCATGAAACTCACAGTGACTTACACAATCATGTACACATAAGTATACGAAAACATATCCCCAATGGCACCAATCATAGAAATTCTAGTATTTCACAAATTCAATATTTAATCAAAATATTCAAAACTAGAATAAAACGGAGGAATTTTACCTTAGCGGGTGGGAGGTGATGAAGAAAAAAACTATGTTGCGGGGAAGCAGGGCAATGGGGCAATGACACAAAGGGATGGCTGGAGGGAGAGCGAGGTGAAGAGGTCATCGTGGTTGGAGGTTGAAGAGGTGGCGACTGTCGCAATGAAGGGGCAATTAATGATTAAGTGAGTAAGGGCAGTTGGTAAGAGAGAGAGGGAGTGAGAGTGAAGTTTTTTAAAGAAAGGTTAGCATAATGTAAAATGATGTCATTTTATTTTCTAACAAATGAAAGCATAATACGACATCGTTTATTTTGTCTTGGCAACAAAAGTGATAGTTAAAAATGGTATCATTTTGAAGCAAAATGACATCATTTTCAATTAGTATGTTGTTGGCCCTAAGGCTGACCCAACCCTAGGCTTAATCAACCCCGACCTAACCTGTTTGGGTCGGGCCCAGGCCCAAATGCTACCCCTAGTTAAAATCAATTAAATATTTTATAATTAACTAATTTTATTTATAAATTTAAACACCATTTATTTTATAAAATTAAATTATGTTTACATATTTTTAAGTTTTTTAATGTTATTCACCCTTCATTATAATAATAAATTATCATTTTCTCCAAATTGTAGATTTAATTATCTCAAAAATATCATTTTGTTTCTAATAGGATAAAAGATGAAAATATTGTTGTTTTTGCTCAAATTATCATCCTTCCATATTCCAAAATCGATCATCCCATCGTGTAGAACAACCTTTTGTTGTTATTAAAATTAAAATATTGTTCAGTATTAATGAAGAGGGTTAATTACCAAAAAAAAAGCTCAAACTTTCATCAATTTTTCAATTATAGCCTGAATTTTAAAAAATAGCAATCAAATGCCCAAACTTGTATTTTTTTTTATTCTAGCCCGGCGTTAGTCTCACTATTATCTCTACTGACATGGCACTGTCACATGTCAATGACAACGTTGTTTTGACTAACTCAAATCTCTGTCTCTGTCAATTATCCATAAAATCCCTAACTAAAAATCCTAATTTATAACCTAAAATCCCCTAACATTCGTATGAGAGTGATTGCATGCGTGGGTGCTTCTTTTATCGCAAAGTTAATTGCTCCATCAAACCAAAAACATCGTCGAGTCAAAACTAAAAATTTCTCAAATTGTGACTTCCGTCGCTGGACTTCCTATGACACTAACTAGGGTAAGATTGTTTTTATTGGTTCTTACCCTATTTGAATACCATTCTTTCTCTCAAATTTTTTAGTGTAGTTTCTTATTTGTATACTTTGGATACATTCTTTTTTTAAGTGGTACATGCTCAAAATGACTTGGTTATGATTGTTTTAGTAAGTGTGCTAAGAGTAAAGTATTATGAAAAAACTTTAGGAAATTTCTAAAGGTATGTTTTTGGTGCCTGAGTCAGTTCAAACATTTTTGTTTGTATTATTCTGATGTAGTACTAGCCTTTTATGAAGCTCCTTGCATATTAAAATATAGGTGTATTATTCTGATATAATCATACTAACCTTTTTCTGTGCAATATGCTATTTATGGCTTATAAATTAAGATACCAAGTGTTAATGGTTTTATTATTATGATATAATCATACTGGCCTTTTACTTATCTCCTTACATCTGAAAATGTGGGTGAACTATATATGTTAGAAGAGTTAAGCAAGAAGTTTTTCTGTGTATATGTAAATTTAATGGTTTCTTGTATATTATATTGCTTTTAATTTTATTTTGTCAAATATGTACTTATTAATTTTATGTAGTATATTGCTTGCTATCATATCAGGAAGGTTGTCAGTACAAAATGTAGCAAACATTCATTTTGAAAGTTCATTTGTTAGTACAAAATGTAGCGAACGTTCATTTTGAATTTCATTTGTTAGTAAAAAAATGTAGCAAATCTGGTATATTTGCATAGCTTTCAATGGGGATTGCTCAGCAGTCTAGAGATATGGAAGATTTGTAAATGGTGTTACTTTTCTACTTATTTAATTGGCTTTTAATGCATATATAACTAGGTTTCACATTTTCACTATTAGTTTGTGAAACTGACTTTTATTTAAGTTATTAATTTTTTTACATGGATATCTCTTAGCTGACCTGATACTTAGTGCAGCTCTTTCATGCATTTTCTATAGCCAATTTGACTGTTTTAAAAAACACAAGCTTTAAGACATTATTCCAGGTAGTTTCTTATATAAACTGTTAGTCAAGTAGACTTCACGTCTATTAATTTTGGTGACAATCAAATAATAATAATCCTAGAAATATATGAACTATTTTGATAAGTTTGTTAAGTGTGCAGAAAAATGTAAGTAACACTTAGTCATCCTAGACGATACATCAGCAACAAACGATACACGTCATCACAGAAGAAGTGAAACAAAAGACGAAGCGCAAATAACAGACGAAGCGGAGATAACAGATGAAGCGGAGATAACAGGCGAAACGCAAATAACAGACGAAGCATAAATAACAGATGAAGCACAAAACAACAGACGAAGTTCAAACAACAGACGAAGCAAAAACAACAGACGAAGCGACAATATTAGACGATACAAAAGGAAGATACTCTATAACGTCAGACAGTTAGTTAGTTGGAGTTAGTTATAGAACTCAACTAAATAACGGTCTCTTGAAGATTCAAAAAGAAGTTTTCAAGAAGACACTGGAGACTTAGGCTATAAATACTAGTCCTAGTCAAAGACTAAAATAATTTTTGCTTATAAGAGAGAAAACTATGATTGTACAATACTTAGAAAAAATTTTAGATTCAAAGTGCGAAATAAGAGAGCGAATCCTACTGTAACGTAAAGCTCAAGATATCTTTCCTAGAGAGAGAAAGAAAAGGTTGTAGCCTAGAGAGGCTAAGATAATAGAAAAAATATTTTGTCAAAAAGACCTAAAGGGACTCTGGAAGGGAAGAAAGAATACTTGTAAAAGTTGAAAAGTATAGTGAAATCTTAGAAAACATTTTAGGACTGGACGTAGCCCAAGGTTTGGGATGAACCAGTATAAAATCGTGGCGTCTATTCTCTAACTCTCATACTTTAATTTTCTTGCTGTTAAACGAGTAGATAAAGTTACTTGCGATTTCAATACTTATCAATTTTTAGTAAAATGTTGGTAGTTGTAAAGATATTCACAAAATCTCAAAAGATTAACAATTTCGAAAAGATTACACAATTCAACCCCCCTTTTGTGTATTTTGTATACTTTACGTGAATCCTATATTAACAAGTGATTTACTTCAGTTGGTATTAGAGCTCGGTTTCCAAGAACCACCTTTACAAAGTGAGGAAAAAGATCTATGGCTGAATCACATGTTTTTATAGTTGAAGGTGCCTCGATCACAAGACCTCCTACGTTTAATGGTGAGGACTATCATTATTGGAAGGATAGGATGTGGCTCTTCATAGAATTCACACATATTGATCTTTAGGATATCATCGAGAATGGACCATACACACTAACAAACGATGAAGGCAATATCATTTCTCGTAATAGATGGTCATCCGATCAGAAAGCTCGATTTCAGTTAAATTCAAAGGCTAAGTTCTTTTTGAGTTGTTCCCTAAGTAGAAGTGAATATGATAAGGTTCATAGATGTGAAACTGCAAAGGAAATGTGAAACATATTATCCATCGCACATGAAGGCACAAATCAAGTGAAAGAGTCCAGATCAGCATTCTTGTACATCAGTATGGGTTGTTCAAGATGAAAGAGGATGAGTCTATTAATCAGATGTTTGGATGATTTCGAACTATCGTTAATGGACTTAAAGCTCTTGGGAGAATCTACGATAATCAAGATTATGTCAGAAAGATTGTCAGGAGTCTTCCTAAAAGATGGAGACCTAAAGTTACAGCAATACAAGAAGCCAAGGACTTAAACGTGTTAAAGCTAAATGAATTGCTTAGTTCTTTGAAGATACATGAAGTAGAGCTTGATGCAGAAGATAAACCTAGAAGAGACAAATCTATAGCATTAAAGGCTGGTAAGAAGAATCAAAAGAACCAGAGAAGTAGAATTACATCTTCAAAAGCATTAAAGATTGAAGAAATCAAGAATGATGATGCTAGTGAATCTGATCAAGAGTCAAGTGAAGAAGATTATGAACTATCCTTCATTTCAAGAAAGATTAAAAGCATGTGGAAAAGAAAGAAAAAGGAAATAAAGATTTTTCTTTTAAGAAAATAGCAAAGACAAAGTCAAGAATGAGAAAACTTCTATCGTCTGCTATGAGTGCAACAAACCAGGACACTACAAGTTTGAATGTCCGTTGCTCAAAAGAAAACAGAAGAAAAGTAAAGAAAAAAAAAAGGCATGATGGCAACTTGGGAAGATTTGGATTTGTCTGAATCTAATTCCAACTGAGAAGCATCAGTACAAGCAAATATATTCTTAGTAGCTAAGAAGAAATGCGATGATGAGGTAACTTCTAATTCTAATGAACTGCGAGAAGCATATTTAGAATTGTTAGAAGATTCATATGCTATATTAAAGCAATATAAGGCTTTAAAAAGGAATTTTTCTAAAAACATAAAGAACACAGAATGTTGGAAAAAGAAAACGTCTGCCTTAAGAAACAAGTAGACGATATGAAAAAGAAAATAACTGTAGATAGATATGAAGAAATTAGTCAATTGAAACAAAGGATTAATAGTCTTTTAAAAGAAATATTAGCATTAACTGAAAGTGCAAAAAAAATGAACGATATGATTGGAAAATATAGACACCCAAATGATAAGAGTGGTTTAGGATTCACTAATAGCAATGTTCGTTATAATAAGAGTTCTATTCCTAATAGGAAGCAAAAGAAACAATTTTCTTATTATTTTTCGAGGAATAATTGTGAGACCAACCCCAAGGGGCCTAAGAAATATGGGTACCTAAGAAAGACATAATACATATTACAGATCTCCCTTCTTGGAAAAAGCAACCAACACCAATGGTACTTAGACAGTGAATGCTCGCGACACATGACAGAAAAAAGGTCTACGTTCCTAGACATCCAAAATAAGCAAGGAGGATCAGTAACTTTTGGAGACAACTAGCAGGGAAAAATAGATGGAATCGGCAAAATTGGTAAAGATTCATTTACGTCTAATGATAATGTTCTGCTAGTTAAAGGTTTAAAGCATAATCTGATTAGTGTAAGTCAATTATGTAATTTTGGCTTTAAAGCATCCTTTAATCAAAATTCTTGTGTAGTTAAAAACAAGGATGGTTCCATATTCTTTTATGCCAAGAGACGAAACAATCTCTATAAGATTAATTTAGAAGATTTGAAAAGTCAAAATATATGTTTTATATCAACAGATGAGGAAAAACTGATTTGGCATAAAAAGCTAGGTCATGTTAGTTTTAAACATATTTCCAAGTTGGTTAGACATGCTTTGGTAAAAGGATTACCAAAAATAAGTTTTAACAAAGATTTTTTTTGTGAGAGTTGTCAAAGAGGAAAACAAGTTAAAGCATCTTTTTCTTCTAAAAATGATGTAACTTTGTCTAGACATCTAAAGTTGTTACATATAGATTTGTTTGGTCCAACTAGAACACTAAGTCTTGGTGGAAAGAAGTATGGTCTCGTAATTATTGATGACTTCACTAGATTTTGTTAGATATTGTTCTTATCACATAAAGATGAATCTCTTAAGTGCTTTAAAGTTTTATCCAAAAAGTTACAAAATAAAAAAGGAATTTCTATCATTGGAATTAAGAGTGATCATGGTGGCGAATTTAAAAATAAAAAATTCAGAATATTTTGTGAAGAGAATGGAATTTTCCATAATTTCTCTACTTCTAGAACTCCACAAAAAACTGGAGTTGTAAAGAGAAAGAACAAGAAGATTCAGGAAATGACAAGAACCATACTATGTGAAATAAATCTTCCTAAGTATTTCTGGGCAGAAGCTGTGAATATAACTTGTTATATTCAAAATAGAATACTTTTGCGACCTCTCTTAAACAAAACATATTCAAAATAGAATACTTTTGTGACCTCTCTTAAACAAAACTCCATATGAGTTATGAAAAGGAAGCAAGCCAAATATCTCTTACTTCCATCCGTTTGGTTGCAAATGTACTATATTGAATTCAAAAGAAATTTTGGATAAATTTGATTTTAAGATCAATTCAGGAATTTTTCTAGGATAGTCGATGTCTTCTAAAGCTTATAGAGTTTATAATCTTGTTTCTAAATCTGTTGAAGAATCTATGGATGTCAAGTTTAATGATGATTTACAACCAGATAAAAGAAACAATTCTGATGATGAAACTCTATCTACTCCCTTAGTTAATAACATAGACATGTCACCATCAAATGTTTCACTTGATAAGGTAGAAGATATTCCTAAAAACTTTAGTCTTAGAAAAGATTGGAAGTATAAATCCTCTCACCCAGAAAATCTAATTATAGGTGAAACCTCAGAAGGTGTGAGAATTAGGTTTAAATTTAGAAGAGATGCAAATGTAGCTTTTATTTCTAAATTAGAACCTAAGAAAATTGATGAAACTCTTCAGGATGAAGTTTGGATTTTAGCCATGCAAGAGGAGTTAAATCAATTTTCAAGGAACAAAGTTTAGTCCTTAGTTCCTATACCCTCTAATAAGTCAATCATAGGAACTAGATATGTTTTTAAGAATAATCTAGATGAATTAGGTAGAGTAAATCGTAACAAAGCTAGATTAGTAGCTCAAGACTATAATCAATAAGAAGGAATAAACTATAATGAAACTTATGCTCCTGTAGCTAGATTAGAAGCTATTATTGTAACATCCCATTACCTGTGGGAAGGTTAAAATAGTAAATGTGAGTGATTATGAGAGTTAAAAATGCATCTCCATGTTCATGCATATTATGTTATACACATACTTATGAATAGTGTAGTCATGGCACATGAAAATAATGGTACATACATTCATGAATAATTCTGGGTATAATTAGATTGAGTTATGATTTTTTGGTGTTTCGAAAATTTTGAATTTTATTTAGATGGAAAATTCTATTGATTAGTAAGAATATTGCAATTGTGAATTTTGGTGAATTTAGACATAAATTTTTGGAAAATTTTGGAAAATAGGAAAAATACATCAATTTGAGTTTTGGAGATAATTGAATAAAGATGAGAGTTAAGGGAGATAGTTTCAAAAAAAACTAAGTTAGAGCTTAGATATGAGGAAAGTGACAAGTGTCTCTTAGGTTGTGTACTTTTGCTAGATGTAGGTTACTGTTTCTGAGAGTTGAAAGGTTAAGTTATATGCCGAAGTTCATTCTTCATTGTCATCGTCTTCAATTGTTCTTCCCGTTCGCAGAGTTTTCCATTAAACACCTTCTAAAAGATATCTACGCTTTCCCTTTCTTACCTTAAACCCACCTTGTTGTTTGTGTCTTCTACCCTAAGAAAAAACTAGAAGCTGGTCATTGTATACATTGAAATACGTAAATTACAGGGAGTTTAGGGCTTGAAGATTTTGGAGTTTTAGACAGGTAAGTAGTGAATAAATACTTTAGAGTTGGTGATTTATAAAAGAAAGTTGAAAAGTAATTATTATTTGCATGGAAAGTGACATTTATGAGTATATTCATAAATATTGGTTGATTGGGAGGAAATAAATTCAGTTATAATGTTAAATTAGTTTTTGAAAAAAAATTTGGTGTTTTGGTGATGTAAAATATTGAAAGTTTGAAAATCTAAAAAATGTTTACTGAATATGTTTCAGTCTTTTAGCCACAACATTTTCTCTAGTTGTCCAAATGAGATGATTCTAAATTTGGATTAAGCTAGAGATATATGGCTACATTTCTTATGAAGACATTGAATTTAAATTCTATCTCTAAGAATCTTAAACTTTGTCATGAAGTTGAGAATTGGGTGCAGTACATTGGAGTTGAATGTAAAATTTGTGTTCTAACTTAGGGAGAAAATCTGGATTAATCTAGATAGATTTTGGCAAAGTTGTCTTCTTTGAATTTTTAGATAATCTTTCCAGCTTTCCAACGAGATAAAGTTTGTAAATTTTGGATATCGGAGTTGAGAGATATGAGCATTACAAGTTGTAATATTGCATCATCTTAGTTTGACTTTTGCTTCATCTTAGTTTAACTTCTGCTTCATCTCAGTTTGCATCATCTTAGTTTGTTTCATCTTATTTTGACTTTTGTTTCATCTTAGTTTGACTTCTGCTTCGTCTTAGTTTGCTTCATCTCAGTTTGCTTCGTTTTAGTTTGACTTTTGTTCCATCTTAGTTTGACTTCTGCTTCGTCTCAGTTTGATTCGTCTTAGTTTGACTTTTGTTTTGTCTTAGTTTGACTTCTACTTCATCTCAGTTTGCGTCGTCTTAATTTGACTTTTGTTTCATCTTAGTTTGACTTCTACTTCGTCTCAGTTTGCTTCGTCTTAGTTTGACTTTTCACATCGTCTTAGTTTGACTTTCTGTATCGTCTTAGTTTGTATCATCATCTTATATCCTATTTCTGATCCTTTTAGAGGCAGAATCTTGCGTTGTGGTCTTCATGAAAGTTGTAGATCTAGAAGTCTTATTTTAATCCAACTAAAAAAAAGTCAATCTGAGATCTGTAGCAAAAGTTATGGCAATTGCGCCAAGATATGTACAATTTGAGTAAAGACATGAACATATTAGATTCTTTTGGCCATAACTCCTTCTCTAAACACCCAAATGACTTAATTCTTGAACCATTGGATTTGTAAGACCTTTCTCTACATTTATACTAAAAATCATAGCCCTCTAAATCAAAATGAGAAAGATTAAGTGAAAAAGGTTGAACGGGTACAGTGAGTGTATTCTTAAATAGTATGAATTGTTGTTATTTTACTGAACATACTTCAGTATTTTGATGATATCTTGATTTCTAGAACTCCAAATAAGATGATTTCTAATTTGTGGTGAACTAGAGACATGGAGATACAAATGGTATGAAGAAATTAGAATCTAATTCAGTCTCTAAGATGTTTAAATTTCATATGGAAATTGTACACAGTACATCATTTTGGACAAGAGCAGTCCAAAACTGTTTGAGGTATATCTTCCTATTTACTGAACCAAGTTGAGGGATTTTGGTACGAATAGATTCATAAGCCATAAAGTAATACTTTTATAGAAGAGAGTATGACCCAATTACTTCAGCTTCACTTTTTGATTTAATGCAGTAGACTCGAAAGGGGTGACTGGGAAAAACAAAGATGAGTTTTGATATGAGAATGATCTTGTGATAACATTGATGGATTAATACCCGGGGTTGTCATGAACATGCATTGTACATATTTCATTGCATTCATGTGCATTATTAAATACCTATGATTGTGCAAATTGTGATATATGTGTATGTTATTTGTTATAGAGGAGCAATTAGAACGTCAACCCACAAACATTGCCGGAACTTCTAGGCATTAGTTTCGGGAGCAACTTGTGAGTCAACCTAGGTGTTTTCCTAGGATTGATTTGTTCTGAATGGATTTGATTTGCTTAAACTTCCATATTATTGAAATGCTTGTGATCTGATTCTGAATCCGGACTTGAAGTCCGAGGAGTATAATAGTTGGGCATGTATTGGAAGTGCTTTGATCTGTTGTGAAATTCTGTATGTTATGTAATTTCTCAATGAAAGTTGAATGTCAGAATTAGGTCTGATGAATGTAAGCTTCAAATTTAACATCATATGTGATATGACATGATCATTATGTGATGCATTTCATAAAATGCATGCTCAGATAAAGGTGTTGTGACTTGAGTAGCCAGTTTGAAGCGCTTCCACGTAGAGCTTTGCTCCGTAAACTCTGATTCTGCACGTAGAGCTATGCTCCGTGATTCTGTTATGACTGAACCCTATGGGCCAGTATTTGTTTAAGTATGTGATAGGCACTCAGTCACAATAATAAGAATGAACATGAGTCTCTTCCATATAACATTATAAGACTAAAGATATTAAATGACTATGTGACATGTCATATTATATGAGTATCTGAGCAATAAATGTATGCTTAAAATAAGCAATTATGCAATATGTGATATCTGTATAAGATCCGATGAATTCATCAATGATGGTTCACTCGTTGAGTTCGCAAAACTCATCAAAATTGCAATGTTGTCTTTTTAGGATCAAGAGACGACTCTAGCTACTGAGGGGCTCTTCTGCCGTATAGTTTGTGTTTTGGCAAGAGAGGTCATGGCTCAAAGGTCAATCAACTGATATTTTTGGGTGGCTTAGATAGATTTGATGTACTTTCCTCTTTCATATAGTATTCCTGTATTGGATTTTGTGAATGTACATATAGAACTTATTGAAGGACACAATGTAGACATTTGTATTTATGAAATGAAATGAGGAAAAAAAAGTTAGTTTTTAAATACTGTGGATTTCTTATGATGCTTTTCAAGTGATTATATACCATGCCATGTGGAGTGAGTGTAGTAATCGAACGTAGCGTGCCCTTATCCTAGGGTATATGCTGGAATGACCTCCGGGCGCCCCAATGCGTATCCCTAGATAAGGGGGCGCTACATTTAGGTGGTATCAGAGCATGGTTTAGTATCTGTTGGGACATATAGGAATATTAAGCATGAATTATCGTGAAAAATGCAGATAATGATTGAAGTTACTATTTATTATAGGTCATCTGCTCTAGGTGATCAGATTGATCAACCAGCTGACTAAAGATCTATAGGAGCCAGTAGAGAGTCCTCAGTACCTCAATCTAAGGGATTGCCTCCTAGAGTTCCCGAGAGAAGGGAGAGGAGGCATGATAAGCTACGGAAGTAGGGAGCTTGGACTTTTATGGCAGCACAGACCCTGCTGAGGTCGAGGGATGGTTAGAGAGGACGGAGAGAGTATTCATCAGATGGACTACAAGCTTGATGAGAGGTTTGACTATGCAGTATCATTGCTGCAGGGCCCAGCTTACCAGTGGTGGAAGATTATTCCAGGCAGTACTACCAGGCCTTGCCAATTGAAGTGGGAAGACTTTCTGAGGGTCTTTAGAGACAACTATATGCCCAAGATCTACTTGGACATGAAGATGCAAGAGTTCTTAGAATTGAAGCAAGGCAAGATGTCAGTGGTAGACTATGAGGTCCGATTTAATGAATTGATGGATTATGCTACGACTCCAATCCCTACAGAAGAAGACAAGTGCAGGAGGTTTGAGAATGGGCTAAATATGGAGATCAGAATAAGGTTGGCAAGGTCAGATATAGGCACTTTCACTGAGTTGAGAGCTGCCTCAATCAGAATTGAGTAGCTGATGAAGGAGAAACAAGTTGAGACTGGACAAGGGTCCAAAGGGAAGAGGCCTAGTGAGAGGCAGGGTAGTTCTAGCAGGAGTTTCAACAAGCGCCAGAATAGAGCATTCAGATCATCAGGTGGATTCAGGCAGTCATGATCTGGGCAGAAGGGCAGGTTGTCATAGACTAGCAGTGGGAAAGGCTCAGCTCAAGATCAGTTTCTAGTCTGTGAGTATTGCGAAAGGAGGCATGGTGGTGAGTGTTAGAGATCGACTGGAGCTTGTTTTAAATGTGGCTCTATGGACCACCAAATCCGAGACTGCCCAGATATGTTAAGAATTTAGTCTACTATCAGCGGGCGATCTGGGAGTAATACGACAGTCCAGCAGAGCAGAAGGGGTGGATCTAGACAAAGAACCAAAGGGAGAGCTGGGAGTTCTTCTATAAGGACTAAGGGATAGGGCAACCGACCGCAGTCACAGGCTAGGATCTATGTTATGACCAGGCAGGAGGCCCAAGACTCACCAAATGTAGTAGTAAATGCGCTTCTTGTTTATGATTTTAAGGCATTTGCACTACTAGATCTAGGATCCACATACTCTTTTATCGCACCGCATTTGGCATGTAGGTTACATTGTGATAGGGAGTTACTACAGTATGGATTAGAGGTGAGTACACCAATAGGCAGTACTACAGTTATAGGTGAGGTCTACAAGGGGTGTTTAATTAGGATTGATCAAGCAGAGTTGGAGGCAGACCTGATAGTATTGCAGTTGAGGGAAATAGATGTGATCTTAGGCATGGATTGGCTCACTGCCCATAAGGCGATCATGAACTGCTACACCAAGGAGGTAGTACTGGAATCTCCTAGTCAGTCGAAGGCAGTATTCAGAGGAATTAGTCAGGAAGTGTCAGCCAGGATGATATCATTCATGAGTGCTTTGAGATTGATGTAGGGAGGATGTGAGGCTTATCTAGCCCATATCATTGATACTAGAGCCGAGTAGAATATGTAGGACATTCCTGTGGTTAGGGAGTTTCCGGATGTATTCCCTAAGGAGTTACCTAGTTTACCACCAGATCAGGAAACGGAGTTCACAATTGATTTAGTTCCAGGTGTTGCTCCTATATCTATTCCTCCATATAGGATGATACCTGTGGAACTGAAGAAGCTGAAGGCTCAGTTGCATGAGTTGTTGGAAAAGGGCTTTATAAGGCCCAGTGTTTCACCTTGGGGAGCTCCAATGCTGTTTGTGAAGAAGCAGGAAGGGACTTTACGGTTATGCATCGATTATAGGTAGCTGAATCGAGTGACAGTAAAGAATAAGTAACCACTGCCTAGAATCGATGATTTACTGGATTAGTTACAAGGAGCTCTGGTGTTTACTAAGTTGGACTTGAGATCAGGGTACTGTCAATTGAAAATAGCTGAGGTTGATATACCAAAGAGTGCATTTAGGAGCAGGTATAGGCACTTCGAGTTTTTAATGATGCCGTTTGGATTATCTAATGCCCCGACCGCTTTTATGACCTTGATGAATAAGGTATTTTATCCCTACCTAGATCAATTTATAATTGTGTTTATTGACGATATCTTGTTTTCGCATGAAGGAGCACGATGAGCATCTGAGAGTCATTTTGCAGATCATGAGAGAGAAACAGTTGTATGTCAAATTCAGTAGGTGTGAATTTTGGCCGGATCAAGTGGTGTTTCTAGGTCATATAGTGACTGGAGATGGCATACAGGTAGATTTAAAGAAGATAGAGGCAATGATGAATTGGGAAGCTCTGAGAAACGTGTCAGAGATCTGAAGCTTCCTAGGATTGGCTAGATATTACCGGAGATTTGTCGAGGGATTTTCTATGATCTCAGTCCCTCTGATGAGACTTATGAGGAAGAATGTAGTGTTCATATGGAATGAGGAGTGTCAGAAGAGCTTTGAGGAGCTGAAACATCGGTTGACTACTACACCGGTGTTGACCATTCCATCGGGGATCGAAGGATATGTGGTGTACAGTGATGCGTCGCATCAAGGATTGGGATATGTACTAATGCAGCATGGCAAGGTGATTGCCTATACATCAAGACAATTAAGGTCTCATGAGATCAATTATCTGGTACATGATTTAGAGCTAGCTGCAGTTGTCTTTGCTCTAAAGATTTGGAGACATTATTTATATGGAGAGACTTTCCAAATCTTCACTAATCATAAGAGTCTGAGATATTTACTATGTCAGAGGGAGTTGAACTTGAGACAGAGGAGATGGATTGAGCTACTAAAAGACTATGATTGCACTATTGAATAACACCCAGGGAAAGCTAATGTAGTGGCAGTTGCTTTGAGCAGGAAGTCTAATATCAGTACAGCTTAGATTTAGTTATCAAGGCTACCTAATTTGATACATTTGAGAGCTCTGAATATGGAGCTGAATTTCGAGGAAGATGAGGCACTGATTTCTACTTTAAAGCTGAGACCGATGCAACATGACCGAATCAGGAAAGTCCAGGGCAAAGATCCTAATATAGTGAAGCTTATGGAGAAAGTGAAAGTGAATCTAGATTCTGAGTTTGAATTGAGGGATGAGACATTATGATTGAGACAGAGGCTCTGTGTGCCTAATGTGGATGATTTGAGGACGGAGATTATTAAGGAAGCTCATATGGCCGCCTATGCCATTCATCTTGGTACTACCAAGATGTATAACACTTTGAAGCAACATTTCTGGTGGCCTGGAATGAAGAAACAAGTGGCAGAGTATGTGTCTAAATGTATAACTTGCCAGCAGCAAGTTAAGGCCGAGCATCAGGTTCCAGTAGGGAAGTTACATTCGTTGCCTATTCTGGAGTGGAAATGGGAACGAATTACTATAGACTTCATCATGGGACTGCCTAAGACTCCGAGGCAGAATGATGCTGTATGGGTCATAGTGGACCGGTTAACTAAATCAGCCCACTTCTTACTAGTGAGAGAGATTAACTCACTTGATCAGTTGGCCCAGAAGTATGTGAATGAGGTGGCGAGACTGCATGAGGTTCCTATGTCTATAGTATCAGACAAAGATCCTAGACTTACTTTGAGGTTTTGGAGGACCTTGCAGTATGCTATGGGTACTAAGTTGAACTTCAGTATAGCATTTCATCCTCAGACAGATCAACAGAGTGAGAAGACAATCAAGACTATTGAGGATATGCTCAGGGCTAATGTATTGGAGTTTAAAGGAACTTAGGATCAATATATGGCATTAATTGAGTTTGCCTACAATAATCATTACCATAGTAGTATCGGAATGGCACCCTATGAGGCATTGTATGGAAGAAAGTGTCAGACGACATTATATTGGGATGAAGAGGGCTTGAGAATGGTTGAAGGCCTAGAGTTAATACAAGATACAGTGGACAAGGTGAAGTTGATCCGAATTCGGATTAGAGCGGCCCAGGATAGACAGAAGTGTTATGTGGATCAACACCGACGTGAGATGGAGTACAGTGTAGGAGACAGAGTTTTCCTAAGAGTGTCACCATAGAGAGGAGTGTTGAGATTCGATAAAAAGGGAAAGTTGAGCACTAGGTACATTGGTCCTTATGAAATCCTTGACAGGATAGGACCTTTGGCCTATAAGTTGGCCTAACCGGATGAGATTTCTCAGTTACATAATGTGTTTCATGTGAGTATGCTCCAAAGATATCGATCGGATCTGACACATGTGATACCGTCTTAGGAGATTGAGGAATTACTATATGACATTCCATATTATGTGAGTATCTGAATAATAAATGTATGCTTAAAAGGAGTAGTTATGCAATATGCGATATGTGTATAAGATCCGGTGAATTCATCAATGATGGTTCACTCATTGAGTTTGCAAAACTCATCAAAATTGCAATGTTATCTTTTCAAGACCGAGAGACGACTCTAGCTATTGAGGGGCTCTTCTACCGTATAGTTTGTGTTTTGGCAAGAGAGGTCATGACTCAAAGTTCGGTCAGCTGAAATTTTTGGGTAGCTTATATAGATTTGATGTATTTTCCTCTTTCGTGTAGTACTCTTGTATTGGATTTTGTGAATGTACATACAGAACTTATTGAAAGACACAATGTAGACATTCGGTATTTATGAAATGAAATGAGGAAAAAAAGTTCGTTTTTAAATACTGTGAATTTCTTATGATGCTTTACAAGTGATTATATACCATGCCATGTCGAGTGAGTGTAGTGATCGAATGTAGCTTGCCTTTATCCTAGGGTATGTGCCAGAATGACCTCCGAGTGTCTCGGTGCTTATCTGTTGCACCCCGAACCTTGAGTGGAAATTTGAAATATGAAAATGAAATAAAATGAGTGTTTTTGTATATGAATTGTGTTATAG
>JANZLD010000006.1:22453306-22472666 GCA_026413575.1 Erythroxylum carthagenense | reverse complement strand
TATTGATTCTTCCATCTTAGATCTTACAGACACACAACATCGTAGTTTATTGATTCTTCCATCTTAGATCTTACAGACACACAACATCGTAGTTTATTGATTCTTCCATCTTAGATCTTACAGATACACAACATCGTTCGAGGTTCCATGCTGCGTGGACATATAGACAAAATAATCATACAAAGAGCCCGGACAATATAAAAATTAATATGTCTAAAACTATATTCCCAGCATTTGAACCTACCTGTTGTTTTCAAATCCTTAGTGTGGGAGTATTTCTAACATTTTTATTAGATAAAACTTTTCAAATATTCTGATCCCCAACCCCATTCTCGCTTTGTTTTGTAGAATTCTTCATTCAACCAACTAATAATAAGGAATACAACACGAAATCCGTTCCAGGTAATAAAATCGTAATTATCGAGGACGATCCGACGGACTGTAATTACCAACATGAATCAATACTCCAGTCCATACACGTGTCAGAAATATAGTGCCTGCATCTTCACTCAAGTAATGCCATCCCTGTCCCAAAGCGTTATAAATATTTCTCTCTCCCTCCGACCTTCTCGCAGCGTTTGTGTTGTGTTGTTACGTGACCCTTTTCTTTTCTCTCATTCGCTCACTAGTATATTTTCCTCCTCACTCTCACCACAAAATAAACCAATACATGAAAAAGCTTCTTCACCTTTCTTGCTGCTGAGAGACTCGTTCCATGCATCAGCTCTGCTGCATCTCCACCCTATCCGATCACTCTCCGTTACCCGCCATTTCTATGGCAATCACATCCAGATCGCACCCCAATGCCCGATCAACCTCATCCAGTGTATCCGAGCCACACTTCCATTCCTCCAGCAGACTCGATTCTAACGGCAATATTCGGTGGATCCAGCAAGTTGACGGTAAGCCAAACGGTTTCGTAGGGAACGGGATCTCTGGGGTGCTGCACAAGTGGGTGAACTACGGTAAAGGTTGGAGGCCGAGATGGTTCGTGTTGCAGGACGGCGTGTTTTCTTATTATAAGATTGATGGACATGATAAGATCGTTGTCAATCTGGATACTGAGAGAGGATCGAACGTCATTGGTGAAGAGTCTATGAAAAGGATTTCCAGTACTAACCGTGTTAACTCTCATTTCAACCGCAAGCCAATTGGCGAAATTCATCTCAAGGTTTTCTGTTCCTAGAATCCGCTATCATTCATTTCCTGCTCCTACATTAAGTTCAATCTTTCGTTCAACTCGTTTTTAATTTTTGGCGCTACCCCCAACCCAAATTCTGATTGGAGCTATTTACAATGGATAATTTGATTTTCAACGACCGTTTTTGTCGAAGTTTTAATTTTTCAAATTTTACTTTGTTAATCGACACGTTTCATCTCGATTTTATTGATTCGAATTTCTGTCCCCTTTTTCTTTCAACCAAAAACAATTGATTGCGATTGACTAGGCATTCTGTTTGCAGGATAAAAGGTACTTTTTAGCCATTGATATTGTTGTTATTTGTCATTTTTCTACAACAGCATTAGGAAATCAGTCGATTCCTGAAAAAGGTAGTGTTACCTTTGATGTTTACAGGTATCTTCAATCTGTGCAAGTGGATCCGACGACAAGAGATTCTCGATATTCACTGGCACAAAGAGGCTGCATTTGAGAGCAGAAACGCGCGAGGATCGCAACAGTTGGGTGGAAGCGTTGCAAGCAGTGAAGGGCATGTTCCCGCGAATGTCTAATAGTGAATTGATGGCTCCCTCGGACAATGTGGCTGTCTCGACCGAGAAATTGAGGCAGAGACTTCAAGAAGAGGGCATCAGGGCAGCTGCAATCCAGGACTGCGACCAGATCATGAGGAGTGAATTTACTGCCCTTCAGAACCAGATTGTGGTGCTCAAACAAAAGCAATCGCTCCTCATTGATAAAATGCGGCAGTTAGAGGTACATGTAACGCAGTGTAGAGAGCAAAATGCCATTCGAACTCAGAGCTTTTCTACTTCTATTTCTGTTTCTACCGTTTCTACTACTTTGAAGGATTGCTGAAAATTCTTATGTTTTTCTTTAAAAGATACAGGTTAAATACTAATTGAATTGTAGATGGTGGTCGAGGTCTGCAATATTTGTTTGCCTTTTGGCATCTTCCATGAATTTTTTGTATACGTTGCATTGTGAAGGCAGGTTCCTAAAAAGGTTGTATCATTTTCAAATATAGTACATTTGTTGAAATTTTGGCTTTATCTTCCTTTTCCTGTTGTTTAGTAGTAGTTGATTTAGAAGATGCTCACGCATTTCTCTTTTTGTCCAGCACCAAAAGTATGTAAATAATGATGAGTTTTTCTTTTTTACTTGGTAGCAATTGATCTGGTGAAAATTGGTGACCTTGTAAAAGTTGAATGGTATTCATCTTTTGTATGATAAAAATGATTGTGATGATGGACCTTTTGGTGATGGTAATCAAACTGTTGGTTGTGCTTCTTAAAAGAGCCATAGAATGTAGGAGGTTCTAGAAAAGTTCTTTGTTTCTTATCTTCTCAAGTGTGTTTCAGTGCTTTATATAGATGTAGACCTTAATCTTTAACCGATGCTTGGATGCATCGGCATCACTTCTTAGGTGGGATAGTGACTTTACATGTATGCACATTCTTCAAAGACTGATGATCTTGAAATCCGCAATGCGAAGCAAAAGAAGTTTGGCTGATGCTTTTTCCCTTGCCAAGATTGTTATATTGTCGTGTCCAGTTGAAGTAGTAGCCTCTTCAACTAACTGTTCACCACGACGTGCTTGATTGGTTATCCTTTTTTTCCCTTATTTTTTCTGGCTTCTTAAAAACTCTATAATCTGATTGAAAAAGCATGTTTACGGTGTAAATGAATTTATAGCAAAATTTTGAGACCATAACGTTCTGGCCGTATTATTGCTCTTGCAGCATGCATAAACTTTTCTGTTCTGCTGAGAAACATGGGCATAACAAGCTCCTTTATATCCTCTTGTTTCTGAAATAGGATTGTGAAAGCCTATAAGGAACTAAAGTCTTTAATCAGTTACGGTTTAGTCTCTCTCTTTTAGAATGAAATTGGGTGCTTCTAATCTTGCAAACTCTCTTGTCCTTGATTTATATGGATTCGAATTCAAGAAATTGATTTGTTAAAGTTGTTGCAAATAACTAAATATTGCTTTAAATCAAGGTTTCTTTGTTTTTCATTTTTTCATCTGCCAATGTCGACACAAGGGCCATTTCAGTTTTCTTTGTTCTATTAAGCAATTCCTTATTCATTGCACTATGTAAACAGAAAAGGTTGACCTTGAGCATACTGTGGTAGATGAGAGCCAAAGGCAGTTGAATGATGATGGAGTTTCTTCTACGCTAAGACAGGCTAAGCTCAGTAGTGAGTTGTGCAACTGAAAAATTAACTTCATGTTTAGGTTGATTAACTCATGGATTGGTAGTGTTCATGGAAATCAAGAAAATAGGTTTGGCATTTTTGTACTGCTTTCGTGACTGCATTTTCATAGCTAATTGTGATGCTTCTCATGTCTGGTACGTACATTCTTTAAGTTGACAAGTCTCCTGTTTTTGATGTAAACATTCACTTTTCATCTGGGATCTTCAGCTCTTGCTAGATTAGTATTGCTGAAGTATTAAATTAAGTGCATAGTTCCGAAATTGACACTAACTGGATGGTTATGAAAAAGTAATATGTTTGTTTTAGTTTATTTCCATTCTTAGGATGTTATCTCAAAACTTGATGAACTTTAAGTAGTTTTCTATTCCATTGCTTGTTTTTCAGTTTAAATTTCTTATTTTGTCCTAGAGCTTTAATCTCTCTTATCATTTGCCTCACTTTCTTCATTTTTAGTTCATTGTTGTCCAAGAGTGAACCTTATATTCACCCCATATTTGCTTGTGCATTTTCCAAAAGGACGTGACTCCAAATCTGAGGTTTATACTGCAGGGAAATTAACTGATGATCATGAGATTGACGTCTTCGATACTCGGGAACCGGTAGTACCTGTCTTCAGGTTCTTTCAAAAGTAAAAGGTCTGATTTTAGGAAATCTTTCTGTCGAGGTGATGGTATTCTTACAGTTGGATCAGGAGATGTTGAACCTTCCATTAGAGTCAATTATCCATACATTATGCGAAGTATGAAATTTGTGTGGCCTGGTTGAGAAAGAAAAAGGGGTTAATTTATAGTCATCTTACTCCGCAACATTTGTCATTCAGCATGCTGTATTGGTACGGTATGCTGTACTGTTACGGTCCCGTCTTTGTGATCGAGTTATAGGGCGATCAGCACCAAAGTTAGCCTGTAGAATTTGTAGTCATACTGTTTTTGGGTTTTCTTCCTTTGCGACCTATCTTGTAAAGAAAATAAAGGGTTCAATTAGAGAGAGCCCAACGATCTCATAAAAAGAAAGTAGTTTGAGGATAAAATTTTGAGTTTGAAAATACTTTTTCTTTTACATGCCATCCCTTATAAACCCTAAGATTTGAATAGAGAATTTTGACAATAAAATAATGCAATAAGTACTACACCCACGTAGGAATGGGAAAAAAAAAACCCAACCCAGCCCATGGTAATAGGCCTGACTCAGTCAAACCGATCCATAGGTCAGAAGGGGTTGGTTTTTGGAATCACAGGTCGGGCTTCGGCTCGGGCCAACTAACCTGGCATTTGGCCCGCAAGGAGACAAAACGACATCGTTTTGTTTATAGCTCAACGACGTCGTTTTTTTTATCACTAGAAATAACTTGTCCACAGCAAAAAGACGTCATTTTGTTGTTGTTTACATTTTTTAAAAGAAGCAAAACAATGTCGTTTTGCTCCTCATTAAACACAGATCAATCAGTCACCCCCTCCCTTCATTCAGTTCAACATTAGCCTACTGCCTACGTCTCTACTCGTTCGTTCTTCTTCTTTACTCTTAGGCAGATTCTTCACTCAATCACCTCTTCTTCCATTCTTCTTCTTCATCATGTGTCATCTGCTTTTGCTTTTCTGTTGTTGGAGTTTAATTGTTGTTCTTCACTCCTCCTCGCCAACCGTCGCAAGATTCTTCACAAATTTGGTTTGTTATCAATAGAATAATAGTTGATTGTTTGGATATTGTGTTGTTCTTTGGTGGGTGATACTATTTGAGTATTTTGTGAACTTTTTATGGGTAAAAAATGGGAATATGAGATAATGCATATAACGTGTTTGATGAAATGTCAACTCTTTTAATGCATTTATATTGTATAATGTATGTAATTGATTGTTTTTCTCATTTTTTGTGTTTGATAAAAAGTTAAAAGGGTTGTCATTTTAATTTAAATATCGGTTAATATAATCAAATCATGTAATAATCTTTGTCCACAATAGTCAATACTCGTAATATGTTATATATTCTCATTTATTTGATATGTCTATATGAAGCATTGTCTTATTGTTGTATTATATTCCCACTTTTAAGTTCGACATGTCTATATGAAGCATTGTGTTACTATTGTATTATATTCTCACTTTTAAATTACACTAAAAAAAAGGTAGGTATTCGTGATAATGAAAAAAAAAAGGTGATATGTGATATGCGATATGTCATAATAGGGGATACTATACATGATCTCTTATGACAACTTTATTTGAGGTACATTGGTATAACAAAAGCATCTCAAATCTTGAAGGAAATTCATGAAAGATCATTTGAAGCACATCAGACTCTAGCATACAAAACATTAAGAGTTGAATATGTTTAGCCAATGTTGAGGAAAGATTATGTAGATTAAATAAAGACCTATGACAATTGTCAAAGGCATGCTCACCCAATAGCAAATTAGATGATGATTTGTTAGTCTTATTCTATTTTCTCAATGAGTGATAAACATATTGAGGTCCTTCCCTCCTACTTTGGTTTATTCTTAAGGGGTGTTAATTAATTCACCAAATGGGATGAGGTAGATTGTGGAACCTTCACAAAATCATAATCAAAGTGTTAAAGAAATTCATGAGAACCCACATTAGCTATAGAGACAAAGTTTCTCTTTCAATGGTCACATACAACAACCCATAGTTCACAAGCAAGAGTTTTAAGATTTCTTTTAGACTTAGAAAAATTAAACATAAATTGAGCTTTTTAAAGTCTTTTTTAATACTTAACAAGGATGTTTCTTGTAATTAACAATAACTTTAATACTTGACAAGGTTGTTTCTTGTAATTGAGTTTTATCTTGCTATGCATATGCTACTTCTCTCTTTAGCCTTTACTCATATTTCATTCACAATTGGAATCTCAAATGAGTTTTTCTAGAGAACGGTTGAAGTTATTTCAACTCCTTTATTTACTTTCATGCCATGTAAGGCTAGTTTTGCCACTTTCCTAAAAATAGAATGATTACTGTATGATAGTCTGAAATTGAATATTTAACCCATTAGCAATTATTACAGTTTATTCTAAATCCAACTTGGGTTCATCTAAAGGATTACCATAAGAAAAAGTAGAATAAGTGAATAACTTGAAGAAGACTACATGACAGTTTGAAATTGTTTTTAATAATGATATGCTCAATTGCTCATTTTGATTGTTTATAACCTCCAATATTTATATGTTGATTGTTTTTAACTTCAAGTATTTGTATGCTTTTTTTCGTTTCAGATAGATTTGCATATTCCTTCATATGAGAGTTCTAATCTAGTATCGAAGATAAAAGTGGAAACTTCTATTCTTGTATAAAGTGGGGATAGAGATTCAAATAGAACTTAAGTTACTCATCATAAAAGTGAAGTTTGGAATCACTTTAACAAAACTAGATTAACCGGTGGGATTGAAAAAGCAGAGTGCAAGTATTGTTATAAGCTGTATTCAAGTGGATCAAAAGGTGGAACATCTCATTTAAAGAGACATACAAATTCATGTACTAGAAGGAAGATAGTTTTAGTAGGTCAAATATTTTTTACCCTAACATGATGAAGGGGAAGAATAAGTTGAGTGTAACAACTTTTGAAAACAATAGATCATGATTTTTAAAGGATAAAATGATTATTAAAGATGAAAAATCATTGTCTATAGTCAGGATGTTCTGTTGTTCATTACAACCGACTTTCAAGGTTCCTTGTCGGAATACAGTGAAGAAGGAGATATTGAAAATTTACGAGGATAAGAAGAGAGAGACAATAAGAACATTGTCGAGTGTTAAAGGACGAATTGCTATAACAACGAATATGTGGACAGTTGATAACTAAATGAAGGGTTATATGGTGGTGACAATACATTATGTTAATAATGATTGGATGTTACGTAGTATAATTTTATCATTGACTTTTTCATTATGTTATGAATTCATGATTGATGATGGTAATATTTGTATATAATAGGTTCATTTCTATGTTGACAACATATATAAGTGAGAGATTGACAACCGCGTTGAGAGAATGTTTAATGGATTTTATCGTCGACAACAAAATAACCACAATCACAGTTGGAAATTGTAGCACAAATGATACTATGATTGAAAGTTGAAGAGTAAAATGTAAATCAAAAGCTTATTAGTTAGAGGTAGGTTATTTCATATGCGTTGTTTTGAGCATATTCTTAGCTTGATTATAAAGGATGGGTTGGATATGACAAGGAAAGCAATATATTGTATTCGAAACAATGTTCTATATTATAGTGCAACTTCTAAAAGGGTTGAATATTTTGAGGATACTATACAAATTTTATGAATTCTGAGTTCAAAGAAGGTGGTTTTGGATTATCGTACCAAATGGAATTCAATCTTGCAGATGTTGGAGTTGACAATCTCATATGTTAAGGTGTTTATGAGACTGAGGGATAGGGATTCTCAGTATACATGTGTGCCAACAGAAGATCAATGGGAGTTGGCTAAAGAACTTTGCGTCAAGTTGGAATTATTCTATAATGCTACCGAATTGTTCTTGGGAACAAAATATCAAACTTCGTAAAGTTGCTTTAACTCATTATTGGACATAAAGCATGCTTTATCACAATGGATGTTTAAATCCAATGATATTATTCGAACTATGGCGGAGCGGATGATGGATGAGTTGAATTCTTATTGGTATAAGGTTGGAGATATTATTGCAGTGTTATATGTGTTGGATCTGAGATACAAAATGGACGGGTCGAATTTATTTATAGTGTGTTGTATCGTGATTGAGCTCAAAGGTATGTAGATAGCATTAAACAATTATGGTATTAATTGTTTAATGATTATAAACTCATATTGGAGAAAAGTCAGATTGCGGATCTTAGTAGTGCAGGCAGTTCGGTTTCAGGTTCGGTTTCATCTTCTAACCTAACATTGTCACATTCTCTTAAAAAAATGTGAAAGAGAAAAGAGCTAGAATTTCTTATAATATGATAGAGTTAGATAGATATTTAGTCCAACCAGTTGTGCTCGAAATTGAAAATGAGCATTTTGATATATTATCATGGTAGAAGAAGTTTGCAAATGCTTTTATGATCATGCAAGTGATCGCACGAGACTTATTGGTTATTCTAGCATCCACCGTTGCTCTGCAGTTAGTCTTTAGTACTAGTGGTCGAGTTATTTCTCCCCATCGTGCTCGACTTAATCCTCATTCTGTGGAAGCCCTTATGTGTCCCCAAAGCTGTGTAAATGACGAAGATATTGATAGTAAATTCTTTTCTTTTTAATATATCAATTTTATTTTTTATATTATCTTACCTAATATTGTGTTTTTAATTTTCTGTTAAAACATGCACAAGCATTAATGTGGAGGAGGTGAATATTAACTGACCAATTACACGTTATTTTGATCAAATATATGAAGATGAAGGCATATTTAATTGTTTATTAGATATTACAATGTCCTAAATATTCTTTTAATTTTAATAGTATATTACTGAATATAATGGTTGTACATACAGATAATTAGCCACTCTCTCATTCCAGTATCCAGTGTCCAAGCTTCATCTCGTCTGTCGGACTGTTCGTTATATGTTCATCATATTATCTTAAATCTTGTAAATTGTATCATTTATTGTAAAATGATTTGGATAATCATTTCTGAATAGTAATGATTGCTATAGTTAATGAATTTGGTTTTACAATTTCTCTTTTTTAATAAGTAATAAATTATTTAAGTAAAATTGAAATTTGTAATTAATTGATTCGAAATTCTTAACTATGATTAACTTAATGAATTTTCCTAATCAATTGAATTAAAATTCTTAATCAATTCAATTAAAATTCCTAATTAATTAATTATTTATATAATCATATGTTTAACTAAATTCAACTTTGTATTTTTTTAACATTTTCATTATAATTAATTGTTATAATAAAATTACAAAATTGAAATTAAATTCACTTGTTTGTAGGGAATGATTCTAACAATATTATCATAGCTACATATTATAATGATTATGTTAATCCCTTTAAATATACCAAAGCTACATATTATATCAATATAAGTTTTTATAACTCAATTACTTTTATATTCATTTGAAAATGATATTTAGGATTAACAATAATTTAAGAATTCAGTCATATATGTATATGCTTATAAAAAAACATATATGTATTTGTATATGTTTATAACTTATTCAATAAACATAATAATTTACAAAAACTTACCAAATTATCAAAAGTGTTTATGAAATGTATTATAGTTTTAATAAAATAATAGCCATTTTCAGTATAATAGCTATATCAATGTACGTTTTTATAACTCAATTACTTTTATAATTTTTTTGAAAATCATATTTAGGATTAACAATAATTTAAGAATTCAATCATATATGTATAAGTTTATAAAAACATATATGTATTTGTATATGTTTATAACTTATTTCATAAACATAATAATTTATAGAAACTTATCAAATTATCAAAAGTATTTATGAAATGAATTATAGTTTTAATAAAATAATAGTTATTTTCAATATAATAGTTATCTCAATATATGTTTTTATTACTCAATTACTTTTATATTCTTTTGAAATTGATAATTTAAGAATTCAATCATATATGTATACGTTTATAAAAACATAATTGTATATGTTTATAACTTATTTAATAAACATAATAATTTATAAAAACTTATCAAATTATCAAAAGTATTTATGAAACGTATTATAGTTTTAATAAAATAATTTAAGAATTTAAACAAATGTAACTACAATTTTAAAATGTTGTTAAAATAAAATACAAAAACAATTTATTAAATTTTTTGTGTCAACCCCAACCCGATAAGTTGTCCACAGCTCAGCTAGGCCAGGCCATAGGTAGCCCAAGCCTAGCCCGGCCCATTGTTATCTCTACACTCAAGTCTAAAGACTACACCCACTTCTTAAAATAATGCAACCAAGGACTAGACGTGACAAAGTGACAAGACTACATAAAGAGATAACAAATTCATGCAATCCATACATCCACGTCTCTTAACAACAAACTACAACATTACTACATAAAGAAATAACAACCCACTCAGTTTATTCACCTACGTATACCACCTCCCCATGTACATACTCATATTAGTCTACTGGACTAAGACTACTTCAAACTTCAACTAGTTCCTCATCTTTAGATTACGCCTCTGTTATACCTTTCCCTTGAATAACCTACCCACTTTGTCCACGTGATTGTTACTGTTGCTTATAACATTACTAGCCCCATCAAAAATGTGCTTTCCTTCAAGTGTTAATGAAGGAAAACAAAGGCGTAAAGAGGAAACTTCCTCCCATAAAGCTTCGGCTAATGAAAGGCCTTCCCAATGGATCAAAGCATAAGGTTGGCCTTTAAATGTACGATATTTTAGAATAGCTTGGGGATTAAGGAGGATTTCTCCTTTTGAAATAGAGGGAAGGAAAGGTTTAACCATAACAGAGTTTCTATGGAATGGTTTCAAACAGGAGGCATAAAAAATGGGGTGTAATTTATAAGATGGTAGGAGATTCAGTTTATAAGCCACAGTTTCAATTTTTTCCATGACAACCATAATATCGAGGATAGAGTTTGGTGTACTTGTGTGATGTAAGACTAAGTTGTCTGTAAGGATGGAGTTTAAGCAAGATCATATTGCTAACTTGATATTGGACATCTTAATGCTTGACATCGTAGGCTATCTTCATGGAATTTTGAGCTTAAAGAAGGCGATCTCTAAGATCTTTTAGCACCAAATCTCTTGTTTTTAACTCTTGATCGATTGCTTCCAATTTGGCTAACCCAAGAATATAGGAGAGTATAGTTGGATGAGAATGGCCATAAACCACTTCAAAAGGTGTAGCTTTTAAGGAATAATGATAGATGGTATTATAACAATACTCAACCCATGGTAACCATTAAAACTAGCAACATGGTCGATCATTAGTAAAGCAATGTAAGTACATTTCAATTGTTTGACTCGCAATCTCGGTCTAACCATCACTTTGTGGGTGGCAAGCAGAATTTAAAGCCAAATTTGAACCACTTAAATGGAACAACTCAATCCAAAAGGAGCTTGTAAAAGTCACATCCCAATCAGTAACAATTGATTCAGGTAAACCATAGAGCCTAAAAATATTGTCAAAAAAAAAAGACGGGCAGCACTTACAACATTATAAGGATGAGAGAGAGGGATGAGATGGGCATGCTTGGAGAAACAATCCACAACCACCAATAGAACATTTTTACTTTAGGAAGTAGGTAACCGTTCAATGAAATCCATGGAAATATCTGACCAAATTTATAGAGGAACTAGTAAGGCTTGTAGAAGTCTAATTGGGTCCAAATGTTCCTCTTTGTATTTTTAATAAACAAAGCATAACTATACAAAGGATTGAACTGAGGTTTTCATACCCTTCCAATAAAAGTCTTTGACAATGCAGTAAACACTCTTTTGGTACCCTTCATGACTATTATCATGAATAGTACCCAAGATTGATTGAATAAGGGGAGAAGTGGGTGAAAAATACACTCGTTTTTTTTTTTGAAGAAAATCAATCCATTTTGTATTCTTATAGATCCACTGCTTCACCTTCTTGGATTTTCTACTTCGAAGCAGTTGCTGTATCTGAGCAGATTTCTGGACTTCAATATGGATGGACTCAAAGATAGGAAATTATGGAATGGTAATAGATGTCAACATTGATTCTTGTTTTTCTATATAAGACAAAACATTTGCTACTGTAATGCATTTTCCAGCTCTATACTTCGAAAAAAAATCAAACCCTATTAATTTGCTTAGCCAATGTTGTTAAGGTGAGGTAATGATACGTTGCTACAACAAAAATTCGAGGCTTTAATGATCAGTCTGTATTTAAAAGTGTCTCCCCATAAATAAACTAGCCAATGATAGATTGCCTTAACTAATATAATGAGTTCCTTTTCATAAGCTAGAAGACCCCTATAGCGAGAAGCCAATGACCTGCTAAAATAAGCTATTGGTTGTCCATCTTGTTGAAAAACTGCTCCTATACCCTTATATGAGACGTTACATTCCAGCATAAATAATTTCTAGAAATTTGGTAAGCTTGACACTGGTGCTCTAGTCATAGCCACCTTTAAATTCTCAAAAGCAATAGATGTCTCCTCTATCCACATAAAGGAATTTTTATGTAGCATTGATGTTAAGGAAGCTATAATGACTCCATAATCCAGCACATTTTTTTATAATAGCCATTAAGTCCCAAAAAACTATGTAGTCCCTTCACAGTGTTGGGTTTTGGTCAATCTATCATTGCTGTAATTTTTTCTTGGTCTACCACCACCCCTTCGACTGAAATAATGTGTCCTAAATAGGACATTTGTATTTAAGCAATCAAACATTTTGTCTTATTCAAAAATAATTGGTAAGCTTGCAACAAGTTGAAGATAATTTGCAAATCTGCCACATGAGCTTCCCAAGTCTTACAAAAATGTTGTTAAAAAAACATAAGTATGAATTGATGAAGGTAATCTTGAAATATCTCATTCATTAAGGCTTGAAAGGTGCTTGGTGAATTGGTGAGTCCGAACAATATTAACAAAATTTTGAAGTGACAATGGTGGGTGTGAAACGTCTTTTTCTCATTGTCTAGTGGAAACATTCGAATTTGGTGGTAGCCATATCGCAAATCAAGTTTGGTTAAGTATTTTCCCCATATAATCCTCCAATGGCTCTTCAATCATCGGAATGAGAAAATTTTCTTTAATTGTTTTGGAGTTTAAGGCCCTATAATCCAAAACAATCTCCAAGTATTATCTACCTTTAGGACTAAAAGCATAGG
This sequence comes from Erythroxylum carthagenense, assembly GCA_026413575.1. Taxonomy (NCBI): domain Eukaryota; kingdom Viridiplantae; phylum Streptophyta; class Magnoliopsida; order Malpighiales; family Erythroxylaceae; genus Erythroxylum; species Erythroxylum carthagenense. The sequence continues at coordinate 22,459,465 of JANZLD010000006.1, read as the reverse complement.
TGATGAGTGGGGAGAATAGCTAGTTCGTATGATTCCTTGCGTAAGCATGGCCTTGCACTGCCTTTCAGTCTCATCCTTCTAGGCATGTAGATATCTATAAGGCCAAACCATTACTGGACATGTTCTTGGTTCAAAGTTAATTTAGTGATCATGTACGAGTTGGTGGTAGCCCTTTTGGTGTGACAAATAAAGGGTTGAATTCTCTAACAACTGAATCCAATGTTGTATCTTGTAGGAATTGAAGTTCAACAAATTGAAGTTGAGCACTTGGAGTAGAAATGGACTCTTAATTCCCTACAATTCCACAACTCTACCATTCTGTCTATATATCATGACTTTGGCTATAAAATCCTACAAAATCAGTCCAAGTGAATGAAGATAATTAACTCCTAACACACCATCCATTCCATTCAAGCTTAGAATAAATAAATCAATACAAATTAATTCATTACCTATAGAAATAGGCACATCACGACACTGACCTAAGCATCTGAGTTTACTAGCATTTGCAATTTTCACTTTGAGCATTTCAACAAATTCATACACTAGACCCAATTTGCTTGCCCAAATGGCCTTAATAAAGTTATATGTGCTTTCTAAATCGATCAAGATGATCAAGGAATGGCCACCGATTATCCCCTGAATCTATATGGTTTGACTACTTGAACTTACCCCTATCATGGCATATAGTGATATTTATGGTTCGACATTCTCCTCTAATTCATGATCTTCATCTTCTCCTTGTATTGATTAGTCAACCCCTTCCAGACAGAAGAGGCATTTCATTGGTGTCCCTTAGTATATATTTCATTGTAATTAAAGCAAAGACCCTTAGCCCTGCATTCATCCATCTCAGAATGGGTAAGACGTTTGAAAAATTTTGGGTTTTGTTTAGAAGAAGAGGATGGTGTGTTTTTAAAAGGAGAGTTTGTGTTTGGAATTGATTTAGTAGGGAGGTTTATGAATTTCCTTGATCCTTCTCATTTCTCATATAAACGGGCCTAGCTCATAGCATGAGTTAAATCTCTGGGTCTATGTAGTTAGACTTCGACTGCTATATATTCCTGCAACATACTAATAAAAATGTCTACATCTTACTTTGTGGTAAGTGGACCTGCTCGAGCTGTAATTTGTTAAAACTTGCGTTGATATTCTTCCACGATGCCCCGTTGTTGAAGTTTTACAAGTTCACCCAATTTATTACTTTAGACTGTAAGTTCAAATCTAAGATGACATTGTCATTTAAATTCCTCCCATGTAATCCCTCGTCTATCCCTATATAGCTTAAGAAACCACACCTGCGCATCTCCATTAAGGTGGCCACAAGCAATCTTTACCTTCTCCTCCTCAGGTATGTGTTAATGTCAAAAATAGTGTTCATAGCCACTTAACCAAACCAATAGGTCATTTATGTCATTATAGACTAGAAATTTCAGTTTGGCATATCGTGGGATTTGCATTCATCCTCCCACACGGTTGATCACCTATGCTTCACTACAAGAAATGGTATTTTTAGTGAAAGTAAAAATTGTTTCTAAAAGCAGTAATATTTGTCACTATTATTAATAGTGTCCAATCTTTGAAGTTGTCACCTCCCGTCACAAATACCTCCGTCACTAATGAAATAGTGACTAATTTAAAAATTGGTCACAATTATGCAACACTTTTGTGACATAAATACTGACACTAAAACTTGTGAAATGTGTGACAAAACTATATGGCCACAATAACTTTACATATTTATGACAAGTTTATCGTCACAAATAATATAAAGTAGTGACGAATTAATTCGTAACAGTATTTCATTTTATTGTGACAAAATTGTCGACACTAAAACCTATCAAATGTGTGACAACACTATATGGTCACAACAACTGTACTTATTTATGATAAGTTTGTTGACACAAATAATATAAAGTAGTGACGAATAAAATTGTAACAATACTTCATTATATTGCGACAAAAGTGCCGACATTAAAACCTATGTAATGTGTGATAACACTATATGGTCACAACAACTTTACATATTTATGACAAGTTTGTTTACACAAATAATATAAAGTAATGACGAATAAAGTCATAACAGTACTTCATTTTATTGTTACAACATTATCACCACTAAAATAATTATAAATAGTGACAATATTTGTCACTAATACTTTTTTATCAGTGTCCATTACTTCTTGGTCACTAATTTTTTAATAAAAAGGTGTCAATATAATTTCGTCACAAAAATAAAAATTGGTTCTTACAAAAAGTATTATCACTAATGTGTTTATTATTATCACAATTAAAGCTATCAATTCATCAACAGAATTACATTAGTTGTAAAAGAAATTTGCATCAGTGGCTATATTATCTAACAAATTTCATCACAAGTACGAAAGTTATATGTTACAATCATGTTGTCACTAAATAAAGAATATATGTTACAATAAATTTATCACTAATGCCTTATCATATACATCTGATATGTGTAACAAATCTTCACTAGAAAACCCAATGACTGAAGAGGCTGAGTAGGCATCAATGTATCTTTTCACCTACAACAAAAAATTGTGAAATGACGGAAGGTAACGAAAGAATATTGATAGAGATAAACACCTACCAATACACTATCAAAGCTAGATACTGCAATTAAAAATCCAATCTACACATTTTTCTAAAGAAAGAAATAATAAAGCACCTACCAAGAGTTGATGCAAAGTTCATCAGCATAATTGTGTAACCAATTTTCCCATTTTTGCCTGATTGCTGAAATTCTCCATGTTGGCACCCTCCAAACTCCATGTACCAGTAGCCAAAGCATACATCTCCAAGTTTACCCGGCCAATGCTAGTAAAGGAAACTAAACACCAAAATCAGTCATATAGAAACATCTAAAAGATGTTGCAAGGACATCGAAGCTCATTATGGACACTTTTTAAAACAAGAACCAAACTCAAGAAGATTATCCCAAGCAAACCAACAAATTTACATAACTGGTAAATGAGTTTTAAGGACTTTACATGATTTACCCTCAGAGTCTTTTCCTTTGACATTCTTTTGCAATCCCAGTCGATTCACATCTAAGATATCAATAAAAAATACAAACTAGTATTTTACCAAAGAGGACAACGTCAAGTCTAATTGAGCATATTGAAAATATGCTCAAAATAGATTCATATAATTCCACCAAGTGATTTAACATTTAAATACCAAAAAGAACTTCGGATGACTAACAGATGGGACTTCTAAATCATGTAGCAAACAACTAACTTAATCTCACATATTCTTGGTGATTTGAGATGTAAGTTTATTAGCATTATTATTTGATTGATGTACATCACACTTATCCTACCAAAGTATAATAAAACAAATGAAATCATGACATGATGATAAAAGAAAAGTATACCAGTGAAATAGGGAGAGTAAACATCTCCTCACAAACCACAAACCCACAACTCATAACCGACAACCCATGACAAACAAATTGGAAAAATGAATTAAACAAACAGAAGAATAGACATGCATAAGATAAACCAAGTAAAATATATGCTCACACATAAGACCAAAGCCCCAAACTAGAAAAGTGGGAAAATCATTCCCGTCTTATCTCCAATCAAACATTCAGCAATCCAATAACAAAGACCAATCTACCTCAATTACAAACTCTCTTATAGAGCTCATTACTACTAGCATAAGGGAGAAACTTATTATAAATCAGTTAAACCTATACTGTAGTAGGAGAACGGCTTATGTATGGAGGATATAGCCATACCTAGTTTTTAATCCAAAGAAGCAGCTACTAAATCCACGGAATCAACTATGCAGAAACTAATTTACAACCACAGAACCACAACCACAGTTCATAAAAGGAGATTAAGGAATGCACATAATAGATTCATTCCCCTTCTCAGGGATGAACACAATATGAGCTACACAGTTCAAATTCATCTCAATGAAAAGAAAGGAGAAGTATGAGAGAATCTAAACACATACATGGGTAGGGTTAGCCCATCCCCTTTTCGAGAATGTTGTTGAGGTCCCTGTAATCCTATAGGGAAGCAAATCAGCAACAGAGAAATCAGATCAGACATACAAGATTCGACAACAGGGATATATGGAAGAAGAAATAGATAAATTCAAGAAAAAGGATCTGACCTGAATCCTCTTCTTCTTCCTCTTAAGCCCGCATAGAAATCCTCTTCCATCTTCAGAAATAAAGCAATTTCTTAGAGATTCATTAAAAAAACTAATCTCTAAAAGATGTCCGAGACGGTGATGTTTACCTGTGGAAAACAGTCAAGTGGAAGTAGATTAGAGAACAAAATGTCCATTGGAGTAAGGAACGAAGAACTCAGGTGAGTCTTGGATATGAACGTCAAAAACCCAGGTCGGGAATGGGTCTCGTGTGTGCATCCAAGTCTCCTCCTCTGTGCATGCATTCCTCGCGTGAGTCCAGGTCTTTTTTATTTCACTTTTGTTTCACTCCTTGCGTCGGGTCTCCCCAAACATAGCAGCTACTGCCTTTCTTCGTGCGTCCCTCCTTTACATGAGATCCTCGCGTGCATCCAGGTCTAGTCTCCTTGTCGTGCGTCCCCTTTTCAACTGTGGCATGTAGGTCTTCTTTGTATGTCCGATTGGAGTTGCCTATTAAAACCCCTCAACGTTAAAACATTTTCTGTCCTTCAAAACATCACCGCTCTTGTGTAGGTCTTCTCCAAAACGTTTTCTGTCGTTTCTGTTCTTTCCACGCATGAACCTCTCATCTTTATCTTCCACACGTTGTCGTTTCTCCTTTTCAACTGTCCCACTACAACGTTGTCATTTTCTTATGGTTTTTTCTCTAGCTATTTAATGACTTATATCACTACTTCTTAATCTTTTTGAGCTCTAATTTCTCCAAGTACCCTACAATAAAAATTACAAATAAAGTAGCATCAATTGTTCAAAAACTAATTTATCATAGTTAAACCAAGATACGACAATTTTTGCCCCTATAAACATAAATTAAATGTAAGGCACAATAATTCAAATAATAATCAAATAAAGCTATAAAGATTAATTTAAGTGACAAAAACTCATCCAAATGACATGAAAATATATATGAATAAGTGAGTTTGTCACCAGTCGCAACCTCAATCAATTGCTCATCTAAATTGAGTAAAGATTCGAAGACACAAGAAAGTTGGGGTTCATTTTACCCTAATAGTCTAGTTGGGTAAGTATAGAACGTCATAGTATTACGGTGTCCCCTAACGTTTTGTGTTTTTAAATAGATTATGCAACAAAACGTTGTAGTATTAAGGTTTCCTATGATGTTTTGTGTTTAAGTAGACTATGTACGTGTGTAAGTGTCCACTATATAAATTTAGAAGATTAATGAAAATTTTAATTTCTCCAAAAAAGATACTGTGTCATTTGAGAGAAATACCATTCTATCCCTCCACCATAACTTCATCCTCTAACTTACTATTCACAATAGATTTAAGACCTTTAATTGACTTCATCACTTTAATAATTAAATCTCACAAGAATGATTCTCTTTGTTTATTCAACTAGTCATTTGTTATTAAGCTTATGAAAATGCAATATCCCATAATAGATACAAACAAATGCAATATCTTATCATAGATACAAACATTCACATTATTTAATCTTCTTTCTCCTTTCTATTTAAAATAATACTTAACATTTAAGTCTACTCAATTTAGTCCGCCAAAAATAAAAGAACTTAAAAAAAACTCTCACAAATTACAAAATCACTTCTACTCAACTCAAACAATCATAACCTTACAACTTAATTAGTCTAAAATTAAAACTTGTGATCCTGCAATTTACCAACCTCTCCCCTTTTCTTTTTTTATTATTTTCTTACATGAAAAAGGAAAACAGACACTAACTAATTGAATTTTTATTGACAAAAGTTTTCATCATAACAAGTACATAGGCTTTTAATAACAAAGCTTAGTGATAAAAGAAAATTTGACAATATTTACATATTAATAGTGATAATTTAATTGTGAAGGTACTAAATTGTTACAATTCCCATTGTATTAGTGACACAAAAATAAATCATCACAGTTAATCTGTTGGACCCCGAACTTTTCTTGAAAATTTGAATTTATAAAATGAAATTAAATGAGGAAATATGGTATGATTCTTTGTAATGAATGA
>JANZLD010000006.1:22388873-22400634 GCA_026413575.1 Erythroxylum carthagenense | reverse complement strand
TGCATGTACAATCATATAAATGTGCAAAAATGAGCATGTCACAAATAATAATGCATGATGTGCATTTTCCTAATTTCTCATCAAATTCTCAAAATTCACAATTCTAGCCCTAGCATGGGTAACGGGATGCTACACATACAAATCTAAACTTCATCTTTTAATCACTTCTTATTTTATTCTATTGCCATATAACCAATTTTATTATCGAAAATTGGGCAGCATAATGGCTGCTTTTCATAAAACCCAAAAAACTGCAAGGGTTTAAAAAAAACACTTCTATAATCCCAAACAAAACTCAAAATCATCGGACTCTCCCGTCCAGAATCCAAACACCAACAAACGCAAACCTATACCTAACACTTCCATAATTCTCAATTCAATATACTAGTCTCATAATTCAATCTAATTCCCAAATCAATCATAAATATACATTCCAGAATCACACACAATTTCATATACAACTTCCAAAATCATTTACAGTTACAGATCTCAATTCCATACAAAATTTCCTCATTCATATACTTCCACTCAATTATACACAATTTCATCCTCTCATATATCAAAAGAAACACTTACAACACATTATGGCAACTCATACTCCACACAGATTTACTCAATTATCGAAGTCATCAAAATTAAACAAATTTTTTTGCATAAATTTTCTTAAGGCAAAAAGCATCTATAACACAATTAATATACCAAACACTCATTGAATTTTTTATTTCATATCTCTAAATTGCCACTTAAGGATCGGGGTCCAATAACTTTAATTTAGTTAATGTTTTTTATTGAATTGAGGGTTTAAATTTGGTTGGCTTTCATTGTAACTGAATTGAAGCTTTGTTTTAATTTCTCATTATATTGTTGGCTTTCATTGTAACTGAATTTGAGAACACACGATTAAATTGATGTTTATTTGTACTTAATTATATGTTTCTTTTAATTCAATATTGTCTTCTTTATTTCCAAAAAGGTTTTAAATAATGGTGGTTAATCAGTTATGGAAATGATTTGGACTGGTTTAGGGAATGGCATTGCATGGTTTAGGTGCAATGTCAAGAGTGTGGACTTCAAATGAAACAGAAGCATTTGTGACCTTCATGGAGGAGGCACTTGTTGCTGGTCACAGAGCTGAAAATGGGCAATTTAAGCCTGGTACTTTCCAACTTCTTGCTAGAATGATGGTAGAGAAGTTTCCTGATTGTGGCATTAACAAGAGGCATATCAAAAATAAGCACAAGAGGTTGAAGGAAAAATATCAGTTAGTCTTTGACATATTGAACTGTAGTGGGTTTGGTTGGAATGAAAGCAAGCAATGCGTTGAGGTTGACAGCAAGAAAGTGCTGGACGAATGGACGAGGGTAAATGATTTTTTTTTGATTAGTTGGTTGTTTATAGAAGCATCCTAATAATAATATGTTTATCATGCTGAAGTTTTCTAATTTTTTTTTCTAGAAACACCCCAGCAAGTACTACACTCCTGGAAAGCCTTTCCCTATTTTCCCTAGACTTGAGTTTGTCTTTGGAAAAGACAAAGCCACTGGTGCAAGAGCTCAAGATGCTACAAATGTTGTTGCTCAGCTTGAGACTAATGAAACTAAAGGTGATGCTCCACCACATCCTACTGCCCCATCAGATTCACCAGGCTCATCGGCCACTTCCACTCCAACTGCTTCAATCCATCTCACTGGTTCTGTCGCCTCTTCCAACAACACAGAAGGGTACTAACAAAACAAAGGGAAAAGGAAGATGAGGGATATTGAAGTGTTAGAAAGCCTTGCTGCCTCATTTGCTCATGCCATTGACAATAGTAGAGAGAATGCAAAGATCATTGTTGATGCCATTGTAGGAGTGCAAATTGCCAAGCTAGGTGAAGAATTTAGGAATTTGGGTTTCTCCACTGTAGAAGTTGTTAGGACTGCAAGGATCTTCTCAAAGAATGCTTATGCTAGGAATCTTTTCTAGGGTTTAACTGCAGACCAAAAATAGGCTTATGTGAGGAGCTTCTTAGATGATGAAGTCTGACTTTATTTCTTATTCTTTTATGGCTTCATAGTAGCTTAACAGGAAAGCTACACTGTGTATTGTCTTCAAATAGCCTATGTGATGTTGAATGATGATATGATGGTATGATGAATTGTTGACTTTGTTTGTACACTTGTGTATCAATGATGAATGGTTAGTTTATTAACTATTTAATGTTTGTAATTTATGTATGTGTATGAATGATGAGGATATGATTCATTTTCAGGTATTTAACTATGGACAAATACAACTTCTATGTTGTATTTGTTAGACTGATGTTAAATCGACAACTGAGGGCTTTCCTAATGCTAGATTCAAGGGGTATCATACTTTTGTTGAAGCAGAAAGTGCTTATGTCATGGATCCAAATAGGTGGACTCATCGAAATGAAGAAATTGTTCCTACCGCCAATGAACCCTCACCAATACCGAATCAATTTTCACTTCCAACAAATGAACAACTAAATGAAGTTGCAACTTTGAAGAAAAAAATGACATGGAGTCAGGGATTTTTACTCATTGCCATTGGAGTCATTTTGGATATTATTGTTAAGGACATTCTTGATAAAATATAAGGCTTCAGTGTATCTTTAACCTATTATGTAATTAATTCCTTGAATGCTTAGATGTTTTATTAAATTATTATGTATTAAAATTTCTAACTTGTAGGAGTTTTTTTAACCTATTATGTAATTAATTCCTTGAATGCTTAGATATTTTATTAAATTATTATGTACTAAATTTCTAACTTGTAGGATTTTTTTAAACCTATTATGTAATTAATTCCATAAATGATTAGATGATTTATTAAATTTTTATGTATAAGAATCCCTAACTTGTAGGATTTTTTTAAACCTATTATGTAATTAATTCCATGAATGCTTAGATGTTTTATTAAATTATTATGTACAAAAATTTCTAAATTGTAGGATTTTTTAACCTATTATATAATTAACTCCATGAATGATTTGATGATTTATTAAATTATTATGTATTAGAATTTCCAACTTGTAGGATTTTTTTAAACCTATTATGTAATTAATTCCATGAATGCTTAGATGTTTTATTAAATTATTATGTACTCGAATATCTAACTTGTAGGATTTTTAAAAACCTATTATATAATTAATTCAATGAATACTTAGATGATATATTAAATTATTATGTATTAGAATTTCTAACTTGTAGGAGTTTTTTAAACCTATTATGTAATTAATTCCATGAATGCTTAGATGTTTTATTAAATTATTATGTACTAGAATATCTAACTTGTAGGGTTTTTGTTAACCTATTATATAATTAATTTCATGAATACTTAGATGATATATTAAATTATTATGCATTAGAATTTCTAACTTGTAGGATTTTTTTAAAACCTATTACGTAATTAATTCTATGAATGCTTAAATGTTTTATTAAATAATTATATACTACAATATCTAAATTGTAGGATTTTTTTAATTCAATAACTCATTTCATTTCATTTTTAGGTTTCACATTTTAATAAATATTTAGGTTTCTCGTTTTATTTCATCGTAATTAAAAATTACAGATACATTAAAAATAAATATTGATACAATTATAAAATAATCAATGAATTACATATTTCTAATCTTATTATATTGCAGGAGCATTTTAGTCATTAACACTAATATTCTTATATATTAGGGAGAGTAATCTAACGCATGTTAAAGGACAGAGAAATAGCTAATAGTACATATAAATGAGCATATTCATAGTTTACTTCAAAAAGCAACGATCGCCACGTGATAGTGATAACTGTATCTAAGAGGGCAAGAAGGAGTTGAGGTCATACGGGTCGCGTGTGTACGTCATTACTTTTCTCCTTCGGTATTCTCTTAGAAACAAAAGCCAATGAAAAATGAACAGAGATTAAATTCAGAAATTTTGCCTCCGTAATTGTTCGTTAGTTTAGTAAGGACATGTAACAACGTGCCAATATTTGATATTATCCTTTTTTGTCCTCCTCTCGTCACAAGTCATTGCTGAACATTAGAAGAACCAACTTATATTTTTGGCATTTATGTTGCAAAAAAAATCTATCCAAATTTCATAAATTGAGATTTTTGATGTATTGTAGATACCAGCCAGCACTGTAAAGAAAGAAGGAAGCAGACAAAATTATCACAAACACTTGGATCGTGCAGAGGAATAAGAAATAGACTCTGGAGAGTGTGTATATTAGTATTAGTTAAATATAGGAGGAGCTTGATTACTTTATAAAATTTGACGTTAAGATCTAATTACAGTTGGATGTGAAAAATATGGTAACGGGGAATTTAAAGAAGGAACCAAAGGTGGCTCGCTGAGCTGGTGGAAAATGATCGAGGAGGGGTAGCTGGAAGGAAACGTCGGTTCGGGTGTTCATGGATTGGAGGGGTCACGAAAGGATAACAGCGGAATTCAATTTGGCATTTATGAAGACACATGCATTGCGAGACCAACAGAAGCCACATAGTCAAGCCAAGGCCTCTACCCTACACCGGCACATTGCACATGATGTTTCATGTTTATTTTGTTATTTCATTCAATTTCCTTGTCATAGGAGCAAAAGGGAATAAGCAACCTGTGAATGTTCTGATTCGAGTTACTGTGTTGTAGTGGCTGTTAATTCATGTGGTTTATTTCTGATTCGACTTACCGTGTTGTAGTGGCCGTTAATTCATGTGGTTTATTTCTGATTGGAGTAAGCCATTCTAATTGTGTATAGCTTTTGATTTGCTGGGTACAAATTAAGAAAGGCAACTTACTGATTGTTTCGTCCATTCATAACAGAACTAACTTTGGAGGATTGACAGCATTGTCCAAGCAATATACTGCACTGCAGGGAGGATTGAGAAGGATGTCTTAAATTCGATCAATAAATCATATTTACCAAGTGGGTCAGGGTCACTCAAAGCGCAGGTTCCTTTGTGTGCACAAAAAGACAAAAACTGTGTCTACTTGGAGTTTTTTGGTTTATGGTATTACAGACAGTTTGTGTATACGCTGGCAATAATTACATGAGGTCATGTGATTCGGACTCTGAGGTGCATTTGTTTACAAATAAGGATGTCTCTGCTAATCAAAGATATGAGTATTTAAAGCATCGAAACCAAACAGGGAATAATAATGGTATTATTATGTTGATTTTTTCAACCAAGATGATTAATTAAGCTTTCCACTGTTGGGGAGAATAACATCTAGTGAATGGCAAAAGGAGATCCTGTGGCAATGGCATGGACAAAGCATTACATTTATACCAAGGGATTCCAACGAAGCGTATGAATAATATCGAGCAAGTAGCTTCCCTTTCTTTCAGAGATCCTAGGCAATACCGTCATCCATCGATCGCTAGTTTATAATGTAATTAGGGCAAATGTAAATCCCTAAGAAACATTTTTATAAAATCGTAGCATAGTCATCATAGTGAGGCAAGGCAATCAAAAGCCGACGCTCACGGCTCATTCCTCACCCTTTCTTTTACTTTTTAAATTTTTTATTTTTCTCAGGGTCAGGATTAGGTTATTTTGTTTCGGGCTTATTTATTTATTCCTGTCCCTCTCCCTGTATATATATATATATGCTGTGCTTTTTATGTTGTGTGTATATGTAGGATTCTGACCTATTTCTTCAAACACAAAGCCCCCCTGCTAAAGATAAAAGTGATGTTAGAGAGAAACCACAAGGAAATTTCGCCAGCTTAGAGTGTCGGAAGACTATTAACGCTTGCCGGGAATGCTCGTCTCTGCGGCCGCTGGCCGAAGCTTTCGAAGCTCATAAAAAGGAGGAGACGGGACGGAGATAGAGAGAGAAGACAGAGCTGGGTCTGTATGGGGAAAAATGCTCCTAGACGAGCCAAACGATGTCGTTTCCTGCACCAAGAAGAAGAGGTCCGGACAACATGATAAGGTAGACAACAGCAAGGTAGTGGTTTTAGTGACGACTACGGAGAAAGAGATCGCAAAACAACCGTCACCAGTGCCGGTTCAGCTGCCTCCGCAACCCATAGTCGTTAACCGGACCCGATCATCTTCCGCACACAGGCGAGTAACTCCGACCACCACCATCGCCGTCGGCAGCTTTGACGAAAACCGCCACCCTGTAATCGTCTCCAGCAGCAGAACCACCTCCGTAGAGAAGCTTCTCCCAAACGGGGATCTCTACATCGGGGCTCTCTCAAACAACGCGCCTCACGGATCAGGAAAGTATCTGTGGATGGACGGTTGCATGTACGAGGGGGAGTGGAGGAGAGGGAAGGCGTCGGGGAAAGGGAGGTTCTCGTGGCCGTCGGGGGCGACATTTGAAGGGGAATTTAAGTCGGGTCGTATGGAAGGAATCGGTACTTTTATTGGACCCGACGGGGACACTTACCGGGGTTCATGGAGCTCTGATCGCAAACACGGGTACGGGCAAAAGCATTACGCTAATGGAGACATGTACGAAGGGTATTGGAAGAAGAATCTTCAAGATGGACAGGGGAGATATGTTTGGAAGAGTGGAAATGAGTACGTCGGAGAGTGGAAAGACAGCGTGATATCGGGTAGAGGGGCTTTGATATGGAATAATGGGAATCGGTACAATGGACAATGGGAAAATGGAGTGCCAAAAGGGGATGGGGTTTTTACATGGCCTGATGGAAGTTTTTATATTGGGAGTTGGAGTAATAGCAAGGATGTGAAGACCCAGAAATGGAATGGAACCTTTTATCCTGGTAATGGGAAAGAGCATTGTTTGAAGGGTAAGGAAAGTGATTTGGTTTCCTCGGCTGGGGCGCAGAGGAAGAGGTCTTCGGTTGATACGGCGAGAGGGAGTAATATTAGTTTCCCGAGGATTTGTATATGGGAGAGTGATGGTGAGGCTGGGGATATCACATGTGATATAATTGATACTGTGGAGGCTTCGAAGATTTATAGAGAAGGGCTTAATCGAGACGGGATCAAGCAGTTTAGAAGGGGGCCTTGTTGTTTTAATGGTGGGGAAGTGAAGAAGCCTGGACAGACTATTTCTAAAGGGCACAAGAATTACGTTTTGATGCTTAATTTGCAATTGGGCATAAGGTGGTTTGCGTTTGTGATGGTTGGAGTATTTATCTTTTAGTTCTTCTTTTTGTATAGCTGTGTGTTGTTTTAGGAGCTGTTTTCTAATTCTGTGTTATGTGACAATCTAGGTACTCTGTTGGTAGGCTTGCCCAGATTACTAGAGAACTGAAACCGAGTGATTTTGATCCCAAGGAGAAGTTCTGGACCAGGTTTCCGCCTGAAGGATCGAAGATTACGCCTCCTCATCAGTCAGTGGAATTTCGGTGGAAGGATTACTGTCCCATGGTATTCAGGTACTGCTTTCCAAGAATTTGTTTGATTCACCTTTTGGATTGTAAGTTACTATGACAGTACGAATTTATTCTTCTGGATATGATTTTCTTTGTGTTCAGTGTAAATGGGTTATGGGTGAGCATTTGGTTTGTCAGTACTGTCTCGGTGTTGAATTGATAAACTTTCCGTGTTGAGTCTTTATCTTTAATCGAAAGGTGGTGTGATGATATTCTTTGTTGTTTCCTTTCTCTATAACATATTAGGAATTTGAGGGACCTATTCCAAGTAGACACAGCTGATTACATGCTAGCTATTTGTGGGAATGATGCCCTCAGAGAGCTTTCTTCCCCGGGGAAGAGTGGAAGTTTCTTTTATCTTACTCAGGATGATAGATTCATGATCAAAACAGTGAAAAAATCAGAAGTCAAGGTTAGTCGCCCAAATGCATGACTAGTGAATAGTTTTCAATTTGAAATTCTTGGGATTATTAGCAGTTGGTTAATTGCTGTTGCTTGGCTTCCACTCTACTTTTAGTTTCTGCTTTCAAGTCATAAGTTGGCAGAAATGTTGGTTCTGAAGTCTTTGTATCTATGTTTAGGTGCTTCTTAAGATGCTTCCAAGTTATTACCAACATGTTCGTCGTTATGAAAACTCCCTTGTGACAAAATTTTTCGGCGTACATTGTGTTAAACCCATTGGTGGACAGAAGGTACGTGTGAGGTTAATTCAGCATGCTTCTCCAAGGGGTGGACTTCCTCCCTTTTCTGATCATATCTTGTGTTCTTGGAACCAGACTCGCTTTGTTGTTATGGGCAATTTGTTCTGCTCAGACTACAGAATGCACAGAAGATTTGACCTAAAAGGATCCTCATATGGCCGTACCACAGATAAGCTTGAGGGTGAGATTGATGAAACCACTACTCTCAAGGACCTGGATCTGAATTTTGTGTTTCGTCTCCAACAAAATTGGTATCAAGAGCTCATCAAGTAAGTTTATAGGAATCTTGTATGTTTGTGCTGTATGACTTCTATCTGGCGGGAAATTCAGTTTTTTAGCTCACAGATATGATGTAACATCTATAATGAATGGGCAGGCAAATTGATCGAGATTGTGAATTTTTGGAAGCTGAGAGAATCATGGATTACAGTCTCTTGGTTGGTCTCCACTTCCGTGATGACAATACTTGTGATAAAATGGGGTTGTCACCGTTCCTTTTGCGGACTGGTAAGTCACCCTATATCATCATAAAAAGGATTTTCAGATTTGTATCAGTTTCTAGATTAGTTTCTATGGCATGAAAACTGATAACATTTTTGCCTTTCTGCAGGGAAAAAGGACTCGTATCAAAGTGAGAAATTTATGCGAGGATGTCGTTTCCTTGAGGCAGAGTTACAAGACATGGATAGAATTCAAGCTGGCCAGTATGTTCTCATCTTTTCAGTTAATATTGCTGTATGGGTAATTTGACCCAGGGATTTGTTTGACCAACTGAATACCAATAATTCTGTTATTGATTATGATTATGTCCAATGGAATGACTGGTGGCGTTGGTTTTTTATTATATATGGTTGGGGTAGGTCTGTAGGCGACAGTTTCTGTTGATGATAATAAGACCTGGCTTTACGCTCTTTCTTGGTTTGATCTTTGCCAGCTAGGTTATTTTAGTTCTTTGATCAAGTTCTTTTTACCGTGGTCACTAGGTTGATACCTATCTTGATCTTGAATGATAGAAATGTATCTTAAAAACAATGCTTTCACAATGTTGTAGTCTTTCCAAAGATGAGGACATCGTTTGCTAACTATTTGCTTGCTTGGTTCCTTCATCTTTTTTTTCTCACAGGAAGCCTCTGATAAGGTTAGGCTCAAATATGCCAGCAAGAGCAGAGAGGATTGCGAGGAGAAGTGACTTTGATCAGTATAGCTACTTGACCCCTTCTGGTGATGTCTATGAAGTAGTCCTTTATTTTGGAATCATCGATATCTTACAGGACTATGATATCAGCAAGAGATTGGAGCATGCATACAAATCCTTACAAGTTGATCCTACCTCCATCTCCGCTGTGGACCCAAAACTCTACTCTAAAAGGTTCCGTGATTTCATCGGAAGAATATTTATAGAAGACAGGTGGTAATGAGAATGAATTCCACACTGTTGCATCAAAATGTGATGATATAGCTCGTATCTGAGATTAGTCATGCCGAGGAACTAAGTCGTTCCTGGTTCAAAAGATTTCTAGTCTTGGAGACAGCTGGTGGTGGTCGGAGATCTCAGCCAAGTGTTTTTTAGGTTGTGTTTCAGAATGATGGCTGAATTTTGAAGATGGCCGTATCTTTGGGAAAGGCGGAAGGGGGGGTACACCTGTATATTCATCAACGGGAATGGGGATAGAATTGGGGTTCTTCAGTTTTTTTTGATTAATTATTAGCAATTTAGGGCTTTTGTTTTTGAATTTGTGAAGATTTGACAGATAGGGTATAGGGAACAGGGGAATTACTTCCCAGAGAGATGATTCGAAATGGCGAGGGAATGATTTCTTGGAATAAGAAAGTGTACAGCAGCTTATAGTGACGAGAAAAAAAGAAGATGAGTGATTAATGGAATTTAGTTGATGTCAGATTTTGAGGAAAAAGGTTTGAATTAACTTGCAGTATTGCACGAGATTTAAGTCTCGTTAGACCATTTTCTATGTCTGTCTGTGATATGATGCTCGATTCTGTATCTATAATTCCTTTTTTATATCTGCAGGAATGGGCACCTATCTGTGCAGCATAGTAGTAATATAGAAACGGGGCCTTGGCTTTTCACAGGGAAAGGCAGGGCAGACGACGACTGACTGGAAGGGTCAAATACATGAAAAGCAGTGAAAGTTGTGCCTCTTCCCTTCTTTATTAACCTTTTGTTGTCCTCCCTTTCCTCTGCCCAATACCTATCTTGGATACATATTGGAGTTAAATATCAGATTCGATCCATTAGACTCTTTTCTAATAACTACCATAATTGAGCAATGTTATGTCAAAAAAACACCACTGGAGGGGCCGTGGCACTATTTCTAGTAATTCTTTATATTTATTATTTTTATTACATATTTATTAATTGATTGAATAATATTAATAAGTAAGATAATTTATTGATTATTATATATACTTATATTTAATACTTATTTTTTATTATCTTTACTAAATAAAATTATAAAGATTTGTTATTATTTTATTATTCATAAATTAAATTTTTGTTTAGTTTTATAATATAATTGAATTTTTATATTCTAAAGTTTGGAGATTTAAGTCGATTGTGCTACATGGGGTAAAGTGTTGACTAATTAAATAAGCACATATTCTTAGTATTAGTGATAAATTAAAAGAGGAGTTTGGTGGAGATGTTAAAAAAGTCACAACTTAATGTTTAAATGAGAAGATACAATAAAATAATATTTAGAGACTTTAATAGAAAAAAAAAAGAAGACTTGAGAAAAATTAAAGTGAAGTGATTAACAGAAATACAGCTTTATTAAAATTTACTGTAAATATGCCTTGTAATAGAACACTTTAACATACTAAGATAGGGATAAAGAATTTTATGTAGAGAGGATTTTATTATTTTTTTAAATTCTGTAAACATATTCCTTAGAATCTTGCGTTTTATAAATAACCTTAATATTTTAATTAGATTGTATTTCTTTATTAGTTATTTAACTTTAGTAGTTTCTTATTTGGTATAATTATTTTTTTGTAATGCTTGGTATGATTTATTTTTGTACTTAGTTTTTTTTAAATATTTATTTATTTATTTTATCTTATATTATTAATCGTTGCCATGTTTTATATTTTGCAATACATGTTTTTATATGTTTATTTATACATATTTATTTATATTTTGTTATATGTAGGTTTACTAGGAACAACTTTTTATCATATATGAATAAAATTGCATAATACCGGGCTTCTCTAAACTCTACATTTCACGTGGGATTCAAAGTAGATATTGTTGTAGTTGATCTGTTATTATTAATAATTAATAATTAATTTTTTGATATCATTCCCTGAAAGTAGATGTTGGCTCTCTAGTTTCAGTGATTGAGTTTTGATGTTTTATCTCAGTATTAGTGTTAGTTAATAATTTTATTATATCATTATGCTGAATTTAGTGTACAGGGTTGAGTTATTAATTGTGATTAGTTATAAAAATAATTCAAATTAAGTATTCAATATGTTAACCGTTATGAATTATAAACAAAATTGAAAAAAATAATTTGTTTATTAATATTATTACATAATAATTTTAAAAATATTATTACATAATAAAAATGTAATGAAAAGCTTAATTTATTCTCATATTAGACTAATAAATATGATAAAATAATATATTCTTTGGCACGTCTATTGTTTGCTAGGAATTTTTAAGAGGAAAAAATTTTCAGAAA
>JANZLD010000006.1:22363885-22375616 GCA_026413575.1 Erythroxylum carthagenense | reverse complement strand
CTAAATGTGAATGTGCATCCATGTGATTGACTGAGGTTATGTTATGTGAAACATTCATTACATGAATGCATGTAAGAGAAAGGAAGTTATGACCTGAGTCGCCAGGACAAAGAGCTTAAAGTTCACAATGTGAATAGATCCTCGGGCTCGAGTGCGACTATACCCGATATCCACTAAGGGATATGGGACGTTATACGACAAAGCTCGACATCCATAAAGGAATGAGCTGGTAAAAAGGCATTCGGTCATAACGATAACAATAAATGAAAGTGAGTCTCATGTGCATTGCCAATTATAATTGATGTGTGTTTTGTATGAACAATGTGATATATTATGAATATGCAATGAGGTGAATATTATGTTATGTGCAATGATGTGGTGCATGAATTGAGTGAACCATCGATGATGGTAACCTCGTTGAGTTCGCAAAACTCATCAAAATTGCAGCGTTAACTTTTCAGGACCGAGAGACGATTCTAGATACTGAGAGGCTCTACCAGCCATGTGGATTGTGTGTTGACAAGTGAAGTCATGGCTCATAGGTCGGTCAGCTAGAATTTGTGGACAGTTTAGATAGACTGCATATATTTTTCCTCTCTCATGTAGTCCTTTTGTATTAGGTTTTGATGTGTTCCTAAGGGAAATGTTGAAAGGCACAATGTAGACATTCGATGGTTATAAAACATTATGAGGAAAAGTGGATTTAAAATATTGTGATCTTCTTATGATGCTTGTTAAGTAAATCGCGATACCATGCCATTGGAAGTGAATGCAGTGATCGAACGTAGCTCGCCCTTGTCGTAGGATATTACCGGGGTGATCTTCGGGCGTCCCGATATGTACCCTGAGATAAGGGGGTGCGACAATTCATCAATAGGAATATCACGAAAATGAGCCAGATTAGTGACAAGAAAACTCACGCCTTGATAACTACTTTTCTTATTAAGCGAAGTGACTATCATTTGAAAAATATGGTTGGAGGTACAAACTTGACATAAGTCTTAGAAAAAATAGTTTGACATAAGAATTTATGTAGTAACAAATGTTCAGGATTTTGAATAACATTATTAGGTGCATTTTTGGATTAAAACCATCTAACTCCGTTAATTTTTTTCAATATTTGTTAGCATAAAAATTTTTGTATTTTCAATAATTTTTATTTTCAAAAATCATGTAATTCTTCCATAACATCATAATCCACAATATAAGGTTTTCTACGCAATTGAAACCAAACATTTTCTAACTGACATGCCTCATAATATAAAGTAGTGTAAAATTTAAGGTATAATTCTTCATACACATGATAACCAAAACGTATAAATTTGTCCCATTAATTATGGCACTCAAAGTCTCAACTTTATGTTTCAAATCTAGATTTTCTAAAATTGAAAAATCAAAATAACAACGTGCAGTAATGATTTTAGAAAAATGGTTTTGGAATTT
The DNA here is from genome assembly GCA_026413575.1 of Erythroxylum carthagenense. Lineage (NCBI taxonomy): Eukaryota > Viridiplantae > Streptophyta > Magnoliopsida > Malpighiales > Erythroxylaceae > Erythroxylum > Erythroxylum carthagenense. The sequence continues at coordinate 22,374,173 of JANZLD010000006.1, read as the reverse complement.
CTTACCTTCTTCTTTAGAGAAGATCGAAAAAGTTGCTACAAAATCCTTAGCTAAGTCATATGCACCATTACCCGATACCTTCAATTTTCCTTTGGATTTGAGCGTTTAATGAGTTATTTGATTCTTAGAGCCATAATGGAGAGTAGAACCTGCAGAAAATACCAATAAAACACATCAAAAACACCAAAGAGCCCCAAAAATATAGGAGAAAGAAAGTGTAGAGAAATGTTTTGTTATTATCCAACCTATTTTTATGCTTTAGGAGTAACCATTTTCTGAGACTTAGTATTTTCTTGATTGAATATAATTAGCCTTTTCTTGATTGATTATAATCACATTGATAGCCTTTACCATATTTTTTTAATACTTTTTATTATTTTTAATCCTCATGGAATTTGTATTTACTTGATTGCTTGGAACTGAGGGTATGTTGAGAACATTAAAGAAAAGGTCAGATATTTCTACGATTGTTAGTATATAGTGATTGTTAAATTTGTTTCTTCTTAAGTGTTTCATTGTTATAATTTCTTATATTCTCTCCAAAGTTGATCGAAGAAGTATAAAAGTTGAAAATTATTTGTTGCGAGCATATTAAAAGAAAAAAAAGTTGTGGCATTTGATGGAGAGTGAGAAGAACTAGTGGTATACCAATGAATTTATTATTTGAAGGACATGTGCTATAAAGAACTAAGTTCTATCCAATCTTGTTTAAGTAAATTTCCTTCAATGTTTTTACCATTAACTAAGCCTCATTACATCCTATTAAAAATAAATTTTAACTTTTGTTTCTAGTTTACTTATAAGCGGTAGAGATTAATTTTGTTGAAAGCTTATGGTTAAGAATCCTTATATATAATGATTTAAGAGTTTGTTATATTTTTTTACCTTAATCATTTTGAGTTCATTGAGTCCTTACATATAATTATTTAAGAGTTTGTTATATTTTTCACCCTAAACATTTTAAGTGCATTGAGTGAATCCTCTGTAGAGATGAGTTAAGCTCAGGCTCGGCTCGGCCAACCCTAGCCCTACCCAAGGCCTAATAAATATAATCATACAAAATGACGTTGTTTTTATATTTATAATTAAAAAAACTTAGGTTGGGTCGATTCAAGGTCAAGTCTGGGCTTGGATTAGGCTACCTCAAGCACAACTGGGCTCAGGCTTAGGCTTAAACTCAAGCCCTAGTAGTAGTGGTTCATGCCTGAGCCCAGCTCGGCCCAATGCCATCCCTAGTCCTCTGTGAGGGTATGTAATTTGTACTTTGAATTTCAAAAATGTTATTAATATGATTGCTATTGATATTGACTTATGAAAGTTGGTCTTAAGATTACTTGGATCTAATTGTATGATAATATGATTAATATGATATGATGCTTTAGGGTGTGGATGGACAAGTTGAGGTTAGTAAAGGATGGATGTTTTTAAGATTGATTATTTGGATTATGATTTGCATGAGGACAAAAGAAAGTTTAAGTATGGGGATGTTTGATAAATGATTAATGAAGTATATTTTTATGCCCATATTAATGGTGTGTTGCTTATTAATTGAGAGTTTTACATTTTTTAATACTTGTTTTGTTTCAAATGTGTTTACAGGCCTCAATTACCTTCATGGATCAAAAGGAGAAAAATTCAGTAAAAATCATGGCATAAAATAGAAAATTTGGAGTTTTTTAGAGATACATGCCCATGTGAAGATGTACATACTAATAGGTATAAATTATACTATGTTTTGATAGATGTTTAAATATGCTTTTGAGTATTTCTTAGATGATTATCATGTATATAAGCTTAGAGTTATGATATTGTTAGTGTTTATTTATATTCTAAGTGTTTGTGTAGTTTTGAGCATGATTTGGGTCTTAATTTTATATTTTAAGAGGTGTGTGATGTGTGTTGGAGTGCATGGAAACATGAAATTGAAGAAAATAGAAGAAATGGCAGTATAAAAGTAGGTCACAATCGTGACTTGCTTGTCATGATCGTCACAAAGAGCGCAGACAGTAATCTCAATAAATTTATTTTTTTTCAGCATGTGACTCTTTTTGTAATTTTAACATTTTGGGGCTATTTTTGGAACTAAATTAAGTGGGTAAACCCTAGAAGGAACCCTAGAAGCCTTAATAGCTATCTAAGAAAATAAAACACTCAAAAAAAGAGTAGCCACCATCTTGCATTCTTGGATTAGAGAAGAAGCATCAAAGAGAGCATTGGAGATTTCCAGATTTTGAGTTCAAGTTCCAAATTAAGTTCTTCTTTCTCTCTTCTTGTTATTTTCATTAACCTTGACGTATGAACTAAATTTGATGATGTTCTTCACTTTTATTTGTTTAAAATTTCCAGATTAGGGGTTTGTTCTTGAATTATTTTGTGACTTTGATTTTAATTGATTCAGTACATTTTTTATGTTGTGTTAATGGTGCATTTTTATACTTTGGAAATAAATCAAGAGAGGGAGTCCAAAATTAATCCAATTGATTTACACAGTGAGATTTGGTAGATTAATATGTCACACAATTAACAAATCAACCATCATTCAAAGAGAGATCTTGTGTTAGAATTTGGTTATTCGATAGATCATGTCAAAACTAATTGAAATTGTTAGGGAAAGAGTTGAGAATTAAGAGATTGTAATTTTGGAATTTTCATATTCAAATAGGGTTCATTGATTAGGTCTTAAGAAAGAGTATTCAATCCCTTAGAAGATTTAGGATCAATATATAATTGAATCAATACGGGTTAAAGGAACAAAATAACAATAAAAGAAATCCTAAGCTTTATCTTTGATTTTCCTCACATATTTATGGTAGCTCATTTGTTATTTGATTATTTGCTTGATTTAATTGTTTTATTTTTTGTTATTATTTTATTTTAATCATCTTTTATCTCCTTAAATAAGGTTAGGTTAATTTAGTTTTAAATATTTCCTCGTGGGATCGACACCTTTGATACTTTAAGTTACGATGTGTATACTTATAGATATTGAGGGATTTTACATTAGATCAAACTTGCTCAACAGACACCTATATGAGTAACATACACGGTCTTATATAGGGACTATGTTAGAGACTCTAAACATGTAAAGCTTTGAAGATGTTATTCTTGCCTATGTAGAGATACATGCCAATATAAGTAATATACATGATTGTGTCCCTTGTTTGTGTAAATAACTAAGAGCGTGTAAAGTCACCATATTAAATTGTTTTTTAGATATATGATTACTTAACTCTGACTAATTTATTGTTGAAGTTATGGATGCTTACTCTTTATGCCTATATTACTTGTTGTAATTAACCACCAACATAAGACATGAATTGCTTTAAAATCTCCTCCATCTCTTTTTCTTCTAGTGGTTGCTTGAGAAATCAAGGTATATTTTAGAAACCAATTGGTTCCATGGTTTATTTGCTTACATTGATCTTTGTTCCCTTTATAAAATTTTAAGACAATTCCTCCACCTTAAATTATATATGTTGAAGATGTTTTCATTTCTCATACCCTACTTTCTTCCATAGGTAGACGTACATTTTTTTCCTCATTGTAAGTTAAGGTGGTTTAGTATTCATACATGTGTGGGTTATATGCCTATATATACCATATTGGTAGGATGCCTCTTCATTTCCCATATCAATCATTGCTAGGTTAAAAGATGCTTACACCTCTTAAAGAGAATCGTTACATTTTCCTGTTACCAATTTGGTTGTCAAGTTCCTTACTAAAATATTTATGATCTCCTTCACCTCCTTAAAAACTTTTGTATAGATTGTTCATTGAGCTATAATGTCTATTAAAATTTGACATGTCAATGTCATTCCCTTAAATAAAAATTGCATCATTAGATGTAAGGAGTATTAATGATGAGAGCATTGACTAAATAAAGCTTCCTAAGCTTCATGAAATGCTTTCCTTTCCTTCTGTGCAGGTTTTATATTTGCATCATAAGCTCAATGGTCTTGTTTGGTGGCAAAAAACCTCAATATATTATACACCTAATTTCATTCCACAAGAGAGTCTAAGTTTATTAAGATTAGTCATATCATTGCTTGATCTCTTACACAGTATATAAGGTACCCCATCCTCAGTTTAAATTCTATGAGGATGTTAATGGAAGCATTTAGCATACCAAAAAGATTCCTTAATGAATGTGATACTATCTTCACCAAGTGATCCAATAAAGGTCAAGAAATGTAAATGCTTGCTTTAGCTTGTAGTTCCTTAAATTTTGACTTAATTTAATAAATGAGAGATTAACATTAATCATTGGCAATTATATGTCTCCCATGCGAATCCTTTATAACTATTGCTCCATATGTAGCCATCTATTCTCTCCTTATCGCTTAGTTCTTTTGTAGGTTCATTTGATTTTAGGATCAAATTGAAATAGGGAATCAAAGCTATCACTTATGGATGTTCCATCTTACATCAACTACTTAAAACAAATAAAAGAAATCAAAGTAAAACAATCATGTTCTTGATTGTGTATAGTTTACATAGATGATGTCCTAAAATTTTTCTTCTCTATAGAAAAACATTTTAAACATATCAAAACCTTTGTTTATATTATTAAAAAGAATGGTCTAGCCATATCAAAAACAAAACTTACTTTTTTTAAAAAATAGACTTTTGAGATACGATATCTAAAAGGCTCAATAAAATCAAATATAAAGAACTCTACAATTCACAAATATAATTTTTGACCAATTAATAAACAAAAAATAATTGCAAAGATTTTTAGAAATCTTAAATTATATTATGAATTTTTATCCTAACCTAAACAAATAATGCAAAACCTAACATGATAGATTAAAGAATAAACCTACTCCCTAGACAAAAAAAAAAGTGCTAATATAGTTAAGCAAACAAAAAAATAAGTTCAAACTATTCTAATTTTACCCCTAGTTAATCATGACACTTGTAAAATTATGAAAGCAAATACATTATAACAAGAATATAGATGAATACTAAACAAGTTATTTATAATATAGAATAAACGATACAATATACTTATAGGCATTGGAATCCTGTTCAAAAGCAATTACTCTACCATTAAAAAGAAATTCATTTTATTGTATTACATATGAACAAATCTTAAAGTGATTTATTAAACTACAAATTTCTTCTTTAGATAGATTGTAGATCTATTTAAGAAGTTTTAACAAAAGATGTTCAAATATTACATTAAAATAAAATTTCCTTAAATGGAAATCAATTTTAAATGTATTTTATTTTGATATTAAATTTATTAAAGGTGAAGTAAATTTCATTCTTGATTTCTTAACTAAAAAAATGTTACAATCCAAATCACCTTTCCAATTTTCATAAGGTCAAAATCTCCTCGAGAGTCTTGTTCAACAAAATCTCTAGAAAACCTTGCAAAATCTTAATCCAACGCACTAATAGCTGCAAGCCAACAAAATCATAAGGAGAAATTTTAGAAGAAAAGAAAACCATAAATTTCTCTTAAGGAAAGTCCTCAAAAACAAAGATTGTCCCAAATGGTTTTAGAAAATGTAAAAAGAAATTTTATTTTATTATAAACCATCATCTATCTCTTAAAATATTTCACAAAACTAGCAATCTTTGCTAAATTTTATTTAGAACTACAATCTTATTGTTCAAAAAAAATCCTTTCCGAAGTATCTACGTTGAGAAAAATAATTTCATATTATTTTGACAATAAAAATAGTTTTTATAATCGTGATCCTTCTAAAACCGTACATAAATTTTTTCCCAACAAGTCTTAGTATTTATTAAAATTATAAGTATATTTTTTATATATTCTAAAAGAAATAGAATTTAAAAAAATAGTACACCATTTTATCGAGGCAAATAAAACTATACCACCCTATTTAACTTGCAAAATTATGAAAATCATCCATCTTATAAAATTGGGTTAAGAAATTTTGAAGGGCCGAAAAATTTGAAATGAGAGTTTCCACAAACTTTCCTTATTCATCAATCTCTAATTACTGTGATTACCAGCAAGCTTGTTTTAATTCATTTCTTGAATAAAACATAATAAGTTGCCATTTTTGACTATTTTCCTTCAATATATGATCTGAATATGATTTCTCTTTTTAGTTCATCGATTTGTAGAAATAACATGGATTAATCCTAATATACGAAGGCTATTAAGTGTTCAAAATCAAATATCAACTCAAAGAGTATGATGACCTATTTCCTCCATCATTAGTATTTTCGTCTTTCTATAAAACTTCTGTAACTTTCCTTCTTTTAACAAAAACTACGAACCATTTTTTAAGCACATCTTTGCCATTATAAAACTCCTTTTCTTACAAAAACCCGGGGAGCTTTTATATTTTTAGCATATTAGTAGTAATGATTCCCTGAAGTGTTAAAAGTGATACATGGGTGGCATGGAGGCAAAAAATAATTCATCAAGATTCAGATACTCATAAGTTCCCAAAGCCAGTGATTTGTTTTCGAAATTTCGTTTGGTGATCGTATATTTGCGGAATAGAACCAAAAAGGATGATGGAAACCCATTGACCTGTTGCCCTTTCTTAAGGCCCAATTACATAAGAGCATTCAGGGGAGAAGCACGTTCTCTTTCCATGGACTGTTGGGCCCCCAACTAAAAAAGGCAATAGATGCAGCAAGATGCCTCTCTACGATTTGCAAAGACTAGCACATTCCTGTTGAACCTTGTGGCATTAGGACTTGCGAGACCAGATTAGGAGCTTTCTTCATTACTAAAATTAGAATTTGGCGAACTCTATAATTTTAGTTTGTGAAGTGAAGAACATTTATACTACCAATGTTATGCTGAAATAAGTAAACATTTGAATGCTTGAATAGTTGACTGAGTTAATTATAGAATTGTTAGTCAGAATGAAAAAGAAAACGTTGAGGAATAATGAAAAATAAAACGTTGAGGAATTCTATTAACTAATTCAGAAATTTTAACTATTATATTAGATTTTAATTTATGTTCAAAGTGAAAATTTATAGTAACCTAATACACAACACACGTCGACTTTTCTGACAAATTTTAAGTATTTCAATTATTAATACTTTGGCCTTATTTGACAATCAATGGATTGTATTAGCTGTTAGTTAATTCTATCAGCAGCTAGCTAACAACAGATTAATATAATTGATTTAACCAGTCGATAATATCAATTATTTATTTAAAGATGTTTAGTAAAATTAGTTGTTTAGAATTTGTTGTTTATGTGTAAAATGATTTATGAGTGTATGACTTAAAAAAAAAGATTTATAAGGACATGAGTATTATATCTTAGTATTTTTTTAATATTTTTATAAGAATTTAGATAGAGCAAAAGAAGTCCACAACATCATTTAAAGCAAAGGTTTATACTAATCTAAGAACGACATCTAACTATCATTAAACTGGAAGCAATATTATCACAAATAGTTGTCATCTCTTGAGTTCTCAGTTCTTTAACACCTTTGAAGTAAATCACTTGTTAATAGAGAAATCCGATATGATATGTAAACTACATAAGAAGGGGGGTTGAATTGTGTAACACTTTGTTAAAGTTGATAAGCAATGCAATCGCAAGTAATATTATCTACTCGTCTAACAACAAGAAAATTAAAAGATAAGGGTTAGAGAATAGACGCTGCAATTTTATACTGATTTACCCCAAACCTTGAACTATATCCAGTTCTCAGAGTTAGTCTGAAATTTCACTATACTCTTCCAACTTTATAAGTATTCTTTCTACACTTGCAGAGCCTTTTCAGGCCTCTCTCACAAAGTATTCTTTATCAGCTATATTAGCCTCTCCAAGCTGTAGTCTTCCTTTCTCTCTCTAAGAAAAGTATTTTTGAACTTTAGGTTACAGATGTATTTGCTCACTTCTTTTTCATTTTGAATAAAGAGTTTTTGCTAATGTAAAAGCATTTGTTATTTTAGTCTTCGACTAGAACTAGTATTTATAGCCTAAGTTTCCAACTGTCTTCTTGAAAACTGTTTCTTGAATCTTCTAGAAACGGTCATTAGTTGAGTCCTGTAACTAACTCCAACTAACTAACTGTTTGACGTTTTAGAATATCTTCATCGTCTGAAATAATGCTTCTTCTTTTACTACATTTCGTTTGTTATTCCGCTTCATCTATTATATCGCTTCGTCGTTGTTACGCTTCGTCTGGTGTCATGCTTCGTCTGGTGTTGCGCTTCATCTGGTGTCGCACTTCATTTGGTGTCGCGCTTCGTCTGGTGTAGCACTTCGTTTGTTGTTGCACTTCGTCGGGTATAGCGCTTCGTCTAGTGTAGTGCTTCATCTTTTGTAGCGCTTCGTCTGGCGTTGACTAAGTGTTACTTACATTTTTCTGCGCACTTAATAAATTTATCAAAACAGTTCATACATTTCTAAGATTATTATTATTTGATTGTCATTAAAATTAATAGAAGGGAAGTCCTCTTGACTTAACAATCTCTTCCTTTTTGATGCTAACAAATAATCATAATTTTAGAAGATAAAATGATATTTATAAAGGAATAGACGAATAGTATTCCAACGAATAATAAAGCAAAAACATAAGAAAATAATTGCATACAAGATATATACAATGCTTTCTATCTTCTCTTCTCGTTCTCCTCTTTTTCTCCTTCGCCCCCTATTTGTTATTAATCAAAAAGATTGCTCATCGTAAACGCTTCAAAACTTCAAAAACATAAGTTGCATGTCAGTGCGGATTGTCTTGAGGTGTTGTTCAATAGTAACCTGTAATAGTGCTACTTCCTCATAAAGATAACCCATTGAGTCAGCAAGTTCATCAATCTTAGTATGAAATTCCTCAATTTCTTTTGCTAATGCTTCCTAAACTTCCTTCTGACTGTGACTTGCTTCCGTCCAATTTATGAAATGCTTCAAGAATTGCGGATTATCAGTAGGTTCTTGTTGTATTTCACTAAGTGGATTAAGGTTTTCCACAGCATATGGTTCTGAAAGTAAAACGTGTAACTCTATAATTTTGATAAAGGGTAGACTGAAGGTTTATTTTGCTTCTGGGAGATCAAGATCATCAAGTCTAGGTAGTTTCAGAATTAGTTGTCCAAGAAGGTGTTACACATCTTTAACTGAAGGTATGAAAACTAAAGGTCTGAAATGCATAACTAATTACATAAAGGTTTCTAAGTTGAAATTAATACCTTCAACCATGATACTTATGTACTGTCCTTCTTTCACTTTGCCAACTACCTTGAAGTTTTCATCAGTGGTTGAAACTCCAAATTTACTTCCTGAAGCTTTTGAAATGTGGTGTGAAACATAGATACCTCTAAGTTGAGCTGTATTGCATGCATCATCTATGTTCTTCACAGCTACTTGAATCTGCTCTTCTGTAAGATCATCTTTATTTCCCCTAGGAAACATCTTGTTTTTACCTTTTTCTTCGTTTCTCACAAAGGTTGAGCATCTTGGTTACATGTCTGGCACAATTTTTATTAATGTTCTGTTCGTAATTGAATAGATTGTATACCAATCCTTTGAAATCTTCAATGGATATGCCTTCTCATCTCGCAGAATACCATATAATCTTCGTTTTTCATGACTTAGAAGATGTATTGTCTGATCATTAATCGGTATTGATTTGTACTGATTTTTCTATAATCTTCATTCTCAAATCCTTTTTGTTGATTGGTTGAGAAGGATTATAAGGTTCCAATTGGTGTTCAACTGTTTTTTTCCTTCTATTGAACATTAGATGAGGAAACCTTCTTTTGTTTTTCTGTCAATTTAGAAGAAAGTTGTTGTTGAGGCTTCTTCCTCTCAAATACCAACTTCCTTTTAATGTCTGTCTCTCTAGATGATTTTGCTGATTGGCTTTACAAAATAGAGACAATTGATCTAGTAGTTTTCTATCTTTTCTCTTGCTTTTCAGAATCTCCATCAAGAATCAGAGATTTCCTCTTCTTTTGTTCTTATTGTCATAAGGTCAATAGTCTTGGTGACCTTCTTAACTGTTTGGATTTTTTTTCTTAGTCTTTTCTTCTACAGATGTTCTTCCTGATGATTAAGGTTTATTTTTTCTTGTAGACGTACCATGTTCACTTCTACCCCATCTTATTATAAGCTCCCCCTCATGCCTTACTTTGGGTGTAGAACCTATATCCACCTCATTATCAAATTTTATCCCCATTCTGTGAATAATTGTGGCATTATCAATACTCTTCACATCCATCTTTACCCTATTACCTATGTCGAGAAAGATTCCAAATTCTCTAAAAATCCTTGTCAACAGCATTCCATATGGTAAAGAGCTAGAATCCCCCTTTGACTTCATCATGTACTTC
>JANZLD010000006.1:22226528-22239186 GCA_026413575.1 Erythroxylum carthagenense | reverse complement strand
GGAATTCAATGCTTCAAGAATCGCCTCAATCCGAGGTCGGATGAGTGAGTTATGATCAAAACAACTCAACATGTTCAGACCCGAAATTGATTTGAAACTCTTTTGGCGCAAACGCCATAACTTTTTCTACAAATATCCAAATGCCTTCGTTCTTGTGCCATTAGAAAGATAACATCAAGATCTACAACTCGTATTATAGGCCTTAAGACGAGATTCGGCCTCCAAAAGTGTCAAAATCGCAATTTTCACCAGTTGACCCGTGGCTGTCCGTTTAACGGACACATACGGCCCAAACTGTACCAATTCATCTGATAATTTCCGTTAAACGGACATCCATGTCTGCCTAACGGACATCCATGTCTGCCTAACGGACATGAGCAAGGGAAGGGGTCCTTTTGACCCATAGCTATCTGTTAAATGGACTCCCATGTCCGTTTAACGGACATGGGTTTTCCAAACCCATTCAAACCTTTTTCCAATGCTTCTCACATCCCAAAAATAACATCATATATACTTATAATCTTCACATATTTGCTTATTCAAAGGCCTAAACACTTCATAACAATTCAAGCATCAAATTCACTTCATGAACTTCTCAAATCTCAACTAAATTGGTTCATCAAAACCTCAAATTCTCAAACATGCATCAAAGCTGTCATTAACATCAATCCTATATAACATCATAACTTGAATCAACTATAACTCTTAACTCTGATCTCGAAATCTTGCATACTTGATCTCGTTGAAAAGATAAAAGAGCAAGCTACAACTTCAAAGAAGACAACTTTGGCCAATTCTATATCAATCATTCCTGAAATTCCCTTGAATAAGCATAAACATTTAACATTCATCCTAACTTCACTTTCTTAATTGCACATCATTTATAACAATGCAACTATGATTTGGAATTTATCCAAATCTCAGCCTCAATGCACAAGATTTCCTACATTCAATAGCATCAAGTCATTTACCAAATTTCCTCTCTTACTTTTGCATAATATCTCACATATCTAATCATGATTCATGCTTAAGGCTTCTTAACCCATCATCCATAAATAATTCGCATTCCAATATCAAAATCATCTATAACACAAATCACATACAAAACACTCATTTTATTTCATTTTCATATTTCTAATTTTCACTTCAAGGCTCGGGGTCCAACAGTATAAGTTTGGGTAAGGGTTGTAGCGTGAGTGCTAGAGGAGGCTGCTTCTCTTTGTTTCTCTCTCTTCTCCACTAGCTACTTATCATCTGATGTGACAATTAAGTTTTTGGCTTGGTCCACCTTATTCATGCACACCTTTCTTTTGGTTCCTCTCTCTATAACGCCAACTGCTTCTCTTCTTTCTCTTCTCCGTATTGAATGTTTTTTCAGGCCCCTCGGTCCCCTCTTTATTCACATTTTAACCTCTCCTTTACGCAAAAACCCCCATACTTTAATTGTTGCTTGTCCTTAAGCAACTTACTTAGATCATAACCAACATATTATGTCATTTCATTTTTAACAAAAATCAAGTGTTTGCAATCCCTTAAACTTTGGCAAACTCAAGTATCAAGCTACTACATATATCATAATCTTTTCATCAATGCACAAAATCAAAATCAAAGGTAGATATCTTTGATCAAAAGCAAGCATAAAATGAAAATGGAGTTTCCTCACAAAATTCACTCATATCACTCAAGCGTATAAAGGTTGTGTTTCACTCAAAGCTTCCTCTAAGAGATTACACTATCATAGGCTTGCAAATTCACCTATTTTCCACTATATAGAGTACATGCCATCATGGATCAAAAGAGATTTTACTAAGGGTTGTAATGGGCCTTAGGTTAATGTAAAGTAAAAAGGGTAAAGGCTACTCACAAGCATTCACAAAGCACTAAGTAACATTTGACAATCAAAAAGAAATTCTGAGATGTGCAAATAGAAACATGGGATTACAACTACTCATCTCTATCAATGCCACTGTTTGATCTTTTTCTTTCATCAAATTTTTTTGTTTTGTTTTTTATAACACTAAATATAAAAGAAGATAGTAGTAACAAAAATCAACAACAACTGAGTAGATGTACCTCTAAAACATCTCAAAACAACATATAAAACAAAAGTCCCTAAATCAAGGGCATCAAATTCATAGTACTTCAGTCAACTTGTGAAAGGGTCAGGCTAAAAAATTTTTAGGTTTCAATGCAATGTGATTAATAAAAAAACAATTAAGGTCAAAGGCTCAAAGGATGTAGCAAGGAAAAAAATTGACTTGGTGGATCATTTAAGCTAAAGGTTAAAAGCAAAAAGGCCTTTATCATGTCTATAAAGCATTTAACTAGCAGTATCAAACAAGTTCAGAGCAAGTTCTGAAGGTAATCCATATAGGGAAGCATCACATACAACAAAGAAAATAAATGACTATAAGATGCAGTCATATAGCTCAGGACCTCACATGTGTTTAAATGAAAATCCATCAAAACTCAATACATTGCCTCATCACTGAGCTTTAGTTATTGAATAAGTTTATGAAATCAAATACTTTAATCAATCCACATGGTTTACTATCCTCTGAAGTTGCCTAATCCAAATTCATGCATACAACTCAATTCTCCTTCCAACTACTTTGATAAAATCCTATGATCAAATTCATAAAAAAATGGGACCTAAGTTAGCTACTAAAAAAGTTGCAACCATTCAAGTGTGTATCTTTTAACATCAACATCAACATCATAAACATCAACGTGCACATAATCTCAATCCCCCATACTTAATATGAACCTTGTCCCTAATGTTCAAGTAGCTAACAATCAAACACAAAGAGGGGAAAGTGGAAGAAGAAACTTCCCTGAAAAAGAATCGACCAAAAACTCTTTGCCACCAACAATGCAAACCCTAAAGAAATCTCAAAACAACATAAATAAACGCATTAAATTAGAAAGAAACGTAAAGTAATCAATGAGAAAAGAAAAGAAAGAAAACTACAGTCTTATTGAAAGACATGCACTGATATCAAGGTGGTAAAGTGTCATAAAGAGACAATCGCTCCTCAAAATTATCTACAAACTTGGGTATATACAATTTAGCTCGTTGTCTATTTACTTTGAAGGGGTTTTCATTTTCTCATTTACCTCAAGGAACTTAAAAGGAAGGACTTGGATCACTTTGAATGGACTATACCACCTTGATTTAAGCTTCCCTAGTAAAAGACGAAGATGAGAGTTATAGATCAATACCTGATCGCCTACTATAAAGTCTTAGTTGAGGATCTTCTTATCATGTTACTTCTTTACACGCTCTTGATGTAAATTCAAATTATTAAAAGCATCCAAATGGAACTCTTCAAGCTCGTGAAGCTAAATAAGTCTCTTAATACCTAGAAAAGACAAATTAAAGTTAAGAAATTTGGTAGCCCAGTATATACAATGCTCTAACTCAACTGGAAGATGACAAGACTTGTCATACAATATCTAGAATGGTGACATACCTATGAGTGTCTTAAATGCAGTCCTATATGCCTAAAGTGCATCATCTAGTTTTAAAGACCAGTCCCGCCTAAAAGCATTAACAGTTTTCTATAATATTTTCTTTAATTCCCTGTTTGAGACTTCAACTTGCTCACTAGTTTATGGGGTGGTATCTAGTAGCAACCTTATGGGTCAACCCATACTTAACTAATAATGAATCAAAAAGTTTGTTGCAAAAATGCAACCACCCATCCCTAATGATAGCCTTAGGTGTGCCAAAACATGTAAAAATATTTTTCTTCAAAACATAACAATACCTCTAGACTCATTTATGGGCAATGCCTCTGCTTCCATCCATTTGCTAACATAATTAACAGTAACCAATATATATGATTAGAGAAAGATTTAAAGAATGGTCCCATGAAGTCTATTCCCCAACCATCAAAAACCTCGCAAACAAGAATGTTAGTCAATGGCATGTCATGTTTGCTACTAATGTTCCTGACCTTTTGATACCTATTATAAGATTTGACAAATGCAAATGCATCCCTAAATAAGGTGGGCCAATAGAAACCAGACTCTAAAACTTTATAATTTGTCCTAGATGCACCATAATGTCCTCCAGCCTCTCTAGAATGATAATGATGTAATACAGAAGACATTTCCTCTTCAGGAATGCAACACCTAACAATACCATCCACATAAATCTTGTTAAGAAATGGATCATCCTAAAGATGATATTTTACCTTAGACAATTTTTTTTCTTTAGAGCATAAGAAAAATTAGGGGCATAGATATTACAGCAAGGTAGTTTACATAGTCTACAAACCAAGAAGTGGCTATCATAACCATCCGATGCTCATCAAGAAAAATCTCCTAAATTTCCTTCTTTGTTGCACTCTCCAAGGCAGCTTCATCTAACCTTGATAAGTGATTACCTACAAAATTCTCGACTCCCGGCTCCCTTCTTATCTATCAACTCAATGTCAAACTCCTACAAAAGTAACACCCAACGAATTAGTCTTGGATTAACGTCGGGTCTTGTCATCAATTATTTCAAGGTTGCATGGCCAGGATACACAATCACTTTAAACAAAACCAAATATGAGTGAAACTTGTCAAAAACGAACACAACTACCAACATTTTTTTTGTGGTGGTTTAATGACGTTGTCCACTGTTTAGTGTCCTACTTGCATATAAAATGGATGGAAGGTCTTACCTTGTCTTTATCCTAAAATAACACCTATTGCATAATCACTTACTTCACACATTAATTCAAAAGGAAGAGACCAGTAAGGAGATATAAGAATAGGTGCAATCATAAGCATATCCTTTAACAATTGAAAAGATGTCAAACATTTATCATCAAAAGGAAACACAACATATTTTTCAAGCAATCCAATCAAAGGTCTAGCAATGTTAGAAAAGTCCTTAATGAACCTACGGTAAAAACCAATATGGCCTAAGAAACTTCTAATGGATCTAACATTGTTTGGTGGTGGAAGTTTCTTAATGACATTAATTTTTGCTAGGTCTACTGCTACACCATTACTAGAAATCTTGTGACCTAAAAAAATACACTCTTGTACCATAAAATGGAAAATTTCCCAATTAAGCACTAAATGAGTCTCTTCACACCTAATCAAGACTTTCTGTAAGTTTTCTAAGCATGCATCAAATGAAGTACCAAACATAGAGAAGTCATCCATGAAAATTTCCAAGTAAGATTTAAGCATGTTAGAAAAAATAGCCTTCATGCATCTTTGAAATGTAGCTAGACCATTGCATAACATAAATGACATGTGTCTATATGTTGAAATGCAGTCGGAGCATTGCATAACCCAAATGCCATGTGTCTGTATGCAAATCTACTATAACGACATCCAAAAGTTATTTTCTCCTAATCTTTCGAGGCTACCAGAATCTGCAAATATCCACTATATCCATCTAAGGCAAAATAGAAGTCATATCTAACTAATTTCTCAATCATTTGATTAATGAAAGGTAAAGAAAAATGATCTTTCCTAGTGGTGTCGTTCAACTTCCTATAATCTATGCACATTCTCTACCCAGTGACCGTCGCAGTAACTATAACTTAAATTTTCTCATTTTCAACCACAATGGTACCTCTTTTCTTTGGCACTACCTACACAGGACCAACCCAAATAGAATTAGATATGAGGTCGATAATACCTACATCTAGAAGCTTTACTACCATATCTTTCATAACCTCCTTCATGTATGGGTTAAGTCTTCTCAAGGACTGTACTATCGCCTTGCTTCCCTCCTCCATGAAAATGCGGTGTGTGCAAAAGGAAGGGTTTATACCCTTGATATTTGTAATGGACCACCCAATGGCCTTTTTATGGTCCATCGTACCGTCAACAGTTGCTCCTTTATGGAACCTGACAAACAAGAAGAAATGATAACTGGTAAGTGCTCAGGTGGGTTAAGATAAATGTACTTCAAATGAATCGGAAGAGGTTTAAGGTCAAAAGAAGGGGGCTCTGTAATTAAAGGCTTCAGAAATAGCTTGGCTGGACGATGGAGAGGCTCGTATGTTGTATAATTTGTCTAACATGCCTACTCCAACTCAATTTCCATATCCTCCAACTCTTCTTACAATTCTTCCCATAACTCTTCGATCATTCCTTACACACCCCCTTCTAACAAACCTTCACAAACAGTAGAAGAATTATTAACATCAGAAGAACAAATATCAATAAAATGACAAGATTCAAGAATAGAAGGATGTTTCATAGCATTGAACACATCACAATAATATTTTTTCATCTTGAAGTCTCAAGACGAGCTTTCCACGATGCACATCGATGATGGTCTGTACAGTGGCCATGAAAGGTCTCCTAAGAATGATGGGGATGTCTTTATCTTCCTCTATATCAAGGACTAAGAAATCTACTGAGAAGATGAACTTCTCTATCTTGACCAATAAATCCTCAATGATTCCCCTCAGATAAGTGATGGCCTATCTGCCAACTGAAGCAAAATAGTAGTAGGTTTGGGCTCTGCCAATCCTAACTTCCTAAAAACAGAAAGAGGCATTAAGTTAACACTGGCACTGAAATCTATTAAAGCCCTATCGATATGCAATTAACCAATAACACAAGGAATAGTAAAACTCACTGTATTCTTAAGCCTCGGTGGCAACTTTTTTGACAATATGGCAAAACACTCTTCATTTAGCTTCACCATGGCATACTACTCAAGTCTCCTCTTCTTAGACAAAATATCTTTCATAAACTTAGCATAAGAAGACATTTGCACTATGGCCTCAACAAAAGGAATGTTTATATGCAACTTTTTAAATATCTCAAGAAAACGACCAAATTGCTTATCTAATTACGTACCTTTCAACCATTGATGATAAGGAATATAATTTCTTATAGGATGTGTGATGGGGTCAGCAAATGGTACTGCTATCGCCTGCAACCAAATTTAAAAGAAATCACTTCCGTTAATACAATTTAATGTAGTAGTGGTAAGTGGATATCGTTCCCTTGAGGAATCTTAACAATAAAGGAATTACGAATTCAAACAAGACAAAGTAACAAAATTAGGGGAGGGGGTGGGATTTTAATTCACAGCAATATAAGAAAAATTATAAGAAAAATCGCAAATCTGAAGAAATAATTGGATCTAAAAAATTAATGGAAAATACCTTGTTTTTCGAGTCACCGATGTTATCACACTAAAATGGATCCTCGATATAAAATTTCAATCATTAACAAACATTAATTAGAGATGTTTTCTCTTATGTGTAATGACAATAAACATGTATCCTAGCATTCTTATTAAACAATAACCTGAATACGATCATAGGTTTAATTGAATAATAGCTTTACGAATCAAAAAACCAATGATCAAGTGAAATACATGTAAAACATGCAATCAGTCAAGAGAATATCTCCTTAGAATTTTTGACTCTAACATAAAGAAGTTAATCCTAATTGCTACTTATGATTAGTGAAACTGAACGTCATATTTCGTTAATATAATAATTGAACAAATTAATCCCTAGTTGCGCACTTAGAAATCAATCAATTCAATTGGAGAGAGTAATTCAAAAGATATTCAATGTTCATCAACAACATAAACTTTATTCAAAATATCTCACACATAATAGTGGATAACACGGATCCCCTCAACAAAGAAAATAAGTTTAGTTACTCATGATAGAATTGAAAACAAAAGAAATAACAAAACATAGTCTCCATCCCTGGTCCTTTACTGAAAAATACGGAAAATATTGAAGGAAGAAGTGTAGAAAACATAAAAGACTCCAAAAGAAAACTAAAAAAAATGAATTCTGTCTAAGCTAGCTACGTGAATAGTAATTATCTCTCCTTTAAGCTTGTTTTTTTAATTTCCCTCTATCGTTCCTTGATTCTCATAAGATAATGTATCCCCCAATTTTAGGTGGTCAATCCCCTTGATAGATGGCAATATAATCTTTAAAGATTGTGAAAATCTCAAATTTGAATCTTGAAAATTGATCTGCAAATTTATTCTAACCTTAGACGTGCCCAAGCTTAGTCACTAAATTACTGTCAAACTTGGAATTTTGGATTTTCTTCATTCTTTTGCATCTTTTTGATTCAATTTCATCTCTAAGGTGTTGAAAATCATCTAGAAATAATTATAAGATAATTCCATTAATTTGGATAATAATTTGAACACATTAAAGATAATTAAGTATAAAATTAGTGCAAATTGATGACTTAACAGCAAATAACCTTGGATGATCCTTTTTTGCAGCTGGTGATTCCTTGGCATCCTCGTTACTCTCCTGACTCTTTCTTTCTTCACTCTTTTCCACTTCTTTGCCCTTCTACTTCTCCTTAACTTCCTCAAGTTATCTGCCACTCCTCAATAAGATTGCCTTTGCATGTTCTCTTGGATTAGCCTCAGTAGTGTTAGGTAATGAACCCGAAGGTCTTTCCTTTAACAAACTTACAATCTGGCTCATTTGATTCTCCAAATTTTTGATAGAAGATTCTTGATTTTGCATCCTAATCTCAATGGTGGAGATTTACTTTGGAAGTGGCTCTTCGAGATTAGATTTCTTTAGTGGCATAGGATTATAAGCCTTGAAACCTTGAGGCGGTTGTCTCTAAATGTTGGATGAATATGGTTGTTTCATCTGATCATTCCGTCAAGAGAAGTTTGGATGATTTCTTCACCTTGGGTTGTTGGTGTTAGAATATGGATCCCTTCTCTGTCTGTTATAATTGCCCACATAATGTGCCTATTTTATCTCTTGAGCAAAAGGATTCCCAACTTGACACTCAAAAGATGCATGGGAATCTCCACCATAATGCTTGCATATAGCATAACTCCTCAATAAATAACTAGCTCCTCCTCTCATACTGTGCATCAGATTATCCAAATTCTTTGTCAGAACATCAATTTGAGCAAATAAAGCCACTGTATTGTCTACTACACGAGCTACTGTAGGTCTTATGGGATGCCTTTCTATGTGATATTGAAAGCTGCTAGTGGACATCTCATCAATCAACCTGTAGGCTTGATTTGGCATCTTCCTCACTAAAGTACCTCCTACTGCAGCATCTATGGTACTCTTGGTCGATGGAGTCATTCCTGTATAAAATGTATTGACTTGCTGCCATGTGGAGAACCCATGACTAGGACACTGTGTTAACATATATCGAAATTGCTCCCACGTTTCATTTAGACTTTCATTTTCATATTAGGCGAAGGAAATGATCTCATTCTTCATCTTTTCAACCTTGGTAGGAGAGAAAAATTTAGACAGAAATAATCTCATCATCTCATCCCACGTAGTAATTGATTTTGACTGTAAACTAACCAATTATGTTGATGGCCCCTAAATTTTTTTAAAATTATTTATTTGATCAAGCATGATTAGATTTATTTTGGGGTCTTGCTAGATTAATGTATGTTGGAGTTAATTAGCATGTTAATGTTAATGAGATTATGTAACATAGGTTAATTGAATTATTGTTAAGGTGATAAGCGCATAAGGGTATTGTTGGAAGATCACTTAAGTTGTAAAATCATAAGGTATTGAAGGAGGGGTAAATTAGACATTTGAGATTCATTAAGGGTAGAAAAAGGAGAAGAAAATGTGTTCTTACATTGAAGAAGAAGCTAAAAATGAAAATTGGAGAAAAGAAAGGAGAGATAGTGTTGTGTGAGGAGAAAAGAAGAGAAAGAAAGAAGGGTGATCAACTCTCGTTTGATTTAAAGATTAATCCCTTGGAAATCAAATCAAAAATTTAATTCCAAGGATTGCAATATAGAATGCAACCTCAAGTCGTCTCACTTAATCGGAACCTAGCGCAAATGGTCTAAGCTAGCCTAATTGTCAAAAATGCAAACTAAGTTGATAAAAAAGGGGGATTTGGATCATTGGTAAAAATTGAGAAAATTGAACTAAATGAAAGAAAAATGTATAAATAGGGTATTTTTGGATTTTTGGGATGTGAAAAGTGAAAAACTCAAACAATGATCAAATATGATAAAATCCTCTTGAAAACAAGCTTTGGCTATCATGGTTCAAAACAAATCTTTCGGGAGAGAAAGTCACTAAGTCTTCGAATGATAAACCTTAAAGAACTCTTTAAGTCTAAGGTTTTAATCAATGAACTTCATTTCTTAAAACCTTGTTAAATGCATCTTAGTGTGTATTAATGGATGAGCTAATGCAAGTGGTCAATATCAATCAAGCTTATTCTCAATATCAAACACAACTAGGCAGATAAAAGAGAGTTAACATAATCACCACAAAGACATATATGAGACTTCATATATTAAGCATCAAAGTTCTACATTAGAAAATCCATAACACAAGCATTGTTCAACACTTGATTAAACTCTAATTAAGCTAATCTAACTACACGGCCATAAACCCTAACTTAGAAGTTTACAACTATGCAGTTAAACTTGACAATGTAAAATCAACTCCTTTTTGAAGCCCATCGAACTCAAGCCATCGCTACATCTTCAAGAGGAATCAGTGTTTTATCCAATCATAACGTCAGGAATCCTCACAACCGTAAGAGCTCCGATGTCACCCATGACAGTAGCAATGGCAGATGGTGAAGTTGACAGCGAAGGTAGTCGGAGTTGATGGATGAAAGTCGAGAGTGAGATGAGTTCTCTCGTGTTGGCCGAAGTGTGTTTGTATTACTGCTGAAAAGTCGTCCCTTATGACCTAATTTGGCATGATTTTAAATGTTGGGTCGCGGGTAGGGTTGAAACAGTGAGAGAATTTTTCAATTTTAGTCCGGGTTTCTGACAGTTCACCGCGGTGACAAGCAAGTTGCACCGCAGAGTACGCTTGTTGCATCCTTCACCGCAGTGAAATGATTAATTTACGCCACAACAAGATTTTCTTTTTACGCAGCGGTGGACACTCTAGAGTTCACGTCCTCATGTTGACTCCATTTCAGCCCATTGACTCCTTTTTGTTGAAAGGCTTCTACAATCAAAAATAGCAATTTGCAGTATCAATTGTCCTTAGAAAAATTTATAATACAATTAATGTCAATTTGTAACAAATTTTACTATCAAATTGCATTAAATAAAAGTGCATACTCAAGGATCAATTTAAGCAAAAAAATCAAGAATTAGGAGTCAAAAAGTGTAGCAAAGGCCATGAAAGTGTTGCCAATTTAGATAATAAACTTGGGCTCAATCAAAGAGCAACCTAGGTTTCAATTTTTCTTAGCCTTCAAGAATGATTTTGGAAGTTTTTCAAGAAGGAAAAAGAAAGAGGAAGATTAGAGCTTCCATTAAAGCCAAGAAGCTCATTGTTGGGTGAAGATTTAAGGTAAGTTGATTTTAATCTTTGGGAGTTTTGAAAGGTTTTTGGTTCAAAGAGCTTAGGAAATGTGTGAGTTTAAGTTTTCCAGGGTCAATGTCATTCATTTGGGTCCTTGGGTTTTCCAAATTGAATTCTAATTGATTTAGGATTTTGTTGTCAATATTGAAGAAAATCAAGAGAGGCAAGAGGAGCAAGAGGAGAGACATCCTTGACAAGTTTCAAGCAAGGAAACCAAGGTGGGTGACATTTTTATAATTGAGTCAATAAGCTATTAAAGTCTCTTTCAAATAAATGGAATTAAATGATTTCCAACTACCTTGAAAATGTGCATTTATTATTCTTTAAACTGGTTTGAGAATGTGCCACATGTTTTTGTATATGAGTTTTGTGAATGAATTTTGGGTGTTATGGGAATGATTTCAAATTGCTCTATAATTGTTGTATTTGTGGCTTTTGAATGATTTAGGAAATGGTTATATACTTGGTATAGAATTTTTGGTTGTGGAATTGTGAAATGATTTTGAAAGAATAGCAAGTATATGAAATAGTTCATGCTCATGAAAGACAAAATTTCAAAATGGCCATTTGGGCAAATGGTTTGCAAGTTATGAGAAGCATAATTATGTGGGTTTGTGGTGGTCCCCTAAGTATGTCAAGTGCACTTGTCTAAAGGCTTCTCCTGCCTACTCGCTAGTGGTATGGAGCTCCTTCACGGACTCCCATAAGTTCACCGCTACGCAAGACTATTTTATGGGATTGCGATAGTATGTTCTGTTCACGGCTACACAGGATCCGTATGGGAAATGTGTAGTACGTTCTGTATGAATCCATCCACAGCATTATAATGTGATTATGTGTTTACATGTGTTTATAAATTGATGAAAGTTTGAAATATGTGAATTGGCTTGACAAGTTGAGAAATATATGTTTTATAGATTTTTGTGAAAAATTGCTATGATCATGAAGATTTTCAATGATTTTTGCTTATTTACCTATTATAAAATTGTTACCTGCGAGCGTTAAGCTCACCCTCACTCCTTCCCATCCATAGGCGATGAGCAAGATATTGAGTAATCGAGTCGAGTGTCAAGACATCACTCCAAATTGCACTTTTTGCTCTTTTGAAGATAGGTTTTGTAAAAACAATGCTTTAGTTGCATTTTGATAAATTGTTGTTTTTGTAAAGTTTGTATTTTGAATTATGTTGTAACGTGGCTTGCAATGCCCATTAAAGCATTGTAACACTCTTATTTTGATGTGAATGAAATACATATACATTATGTTTGTTTATGGCTCTCCTGTAGCACCCCACACTCGACGAGACCCGAACCCGACATCGACAGTGATATCCGAGCCCGTGACCCGCGAGGGTGGCG
>JANZLD010000006.1:22127301-22143226 GCA_026413575.1 Erythroxylum carthagenense | reverse complement strand
GTGGATTGTGCATTATGGTTTCGTATGTCAATTGAGTAGAGATATAAACGTATTTTGGATATGGATTGAATTTAATTAATTGTGACTTATTGAATTGTTTAGAAATAGGTTTACGTTTGTTTATGCTGAATCCGGACGGGAGAGTTCGATGATGCTGAGTTTTGTTTGGGAATTATAGAACTGTTTTATTTACCATTTGCAAGTTTTGGGTTAGTTAAAATGCAACCGTTATGCTGCCGAATTTTTGAATCAATTAGAGATAGAATAAAATAAGATTTGATTAAAAGATGAATTTTGGATTTGTATGAATGTATAAGAAGATGATTAAGGATTGAGACTTTGCATGTATAAGAAGTTTGTTACGCATTGAGAAATTGATTGAGGATAATTTCCAAGAAAAGGGAAATTGTAGGGATTTGCATGAATTCGAAAAGAATGAAAAAAGAAAAAAAAATTATACGGATTCTGATATGGTTAAATCGAGGTTTCCAACACGATACGTGTGTGTGTTCGGATGTCGGATCTGCTTTCGTTTGTCTCTGTATTTGATTTGCTTCGATTCGATCGTTTTTGCTTTCGTTCCGATTCGATATGTATTCGATACCGATCGGATTCAGTTTTTGTTCTGCCTTTATTTGTTTGTTTCAATTTTGAATTCACTTTCCGATTTCGTTTCTGTATTTTGTGATCCGATTTTGTGTTCCTATTCCGCTTCGTTATTTGTTTTGCTTTCGATGCATTCGCCTTTTAATTTTGTTTCGTTGTGATTTTCGATATGCTTCGTTTTCGCTTTCATTTTTGATTTGTATTCGATCTGATTAGCTTCGTGTTCGTTTTGTTTCTTTCGCTTTGGTTTTCGATTTCGTTCGTTCGATTCAGTTTCGATCCGCTTTTTGCATTTATTTTTTGTTTTCATTTTTAGCTTTTCTGGTTGGAATCCGATCACGGGATCGGGTCCCAACATATTAAGAGCTTAAAGCTGAAAGTGTAAAAAGAGCCTCAAGCTTAAAAAGTGATTCAGAACCTCAGGCTAAACATTTAATAAACCCAGTATCCAATGGATATGGGATAGTGTAGGTGCTCGGTGACAACAAAGTAATAAATGGAAAGTGGGTCTCATGTACACTGCATATGCATAATATGAATGATTAAATTGTATTGATTGTGCAATGTGAAATGTTATGAATGTGATTTATGTGTTATATGACTGGGTGAGCCATCCATGATGGTCGCTTATTGAGTTCGCAAAACTCACCTAAAATTTGCAAATATTTTTTAGAATCAGAAGAATACTTTGTTAGGTAAACGGGAGTATCCCTACAGCATACAAGTAAGGGATAGAGGTCATGATCGGTTCGCGTCTGCATTAATGTTTTCCCATTTTTGTATAAATTTGTATTCCGCAATTTTTGTAAAATAATGTATTTCGAAATTTTTGTATAATGTGTATACAAAGGTTTTTATGGTGGAATGTAAAGACATTATGACTAAAGTGTTTTGTATTTGTAATGGGCCCCAATTAGTTGTTGAAGTTCTATTGATTGTATTGTGTTGATTGAAAATGTTTATGAATAAAAGTTGGCCCAAATTGGTTATTATTTCTGCATATGTTTGTTGTTGTTCCAAAAAAAATTTATACCAAATTTTGAATAATTGAGTACTCTAGCATGCAACCCTCGTAGGGCACGAACTCGAATATCATCCAAGATGTCGGGCACATGTCTTGCGAGAGTGGGATGTTACAAGTGATGTAATTTTTCTATAAGGACCTAATATTAACATGTCAATATTTGGTTGAGACTGCAACACCAAGAACTATCTATATGAAAAATTACATAAGGGTGAAGAGATAATTGAGACCTTGGCAATTCATCTACTAAGGTAGTAAGGGGCAAAAGAAAGGTGTCCCTTAGAGGACCAAGCATCTTCAGATTTGGGAACATAAATAGTGAATCTTTTGAATTAGATGAAGATGTTTGAATCGTGATATATGCAATTGGGAGACATTCTATCAATGTTGGATGTATGGGCACCCAACCTATATATGATCTATAATAAGGATGTAAATTACATGACAACGTATGGAGGAAACCGTGTGATGCACAATGACCGTAACATATGCAATCAAGGATAGAGGAATCTCCTAAATTTTTTTTGGAATGAGTAAGAATTAGTTAGAGTAGGTAGACCTTTGGGGGCTACTTGAGGTCTAAAATATGCCTCAATTTTAAAAATCACCACAAAGCAATAAGATGGAGAAGTTGTTTAGGCCAATGAGCTAAGGTGTTAGTTAAAGAGGTCAAGGAAAGCTTCCAAGCAAAACCTAGGTCAACCTTAGAGACTAAGTGTGTGCCATCACCTTAAGGAGTGGAAAAATACTTGAACATTATTCTGCAAAAGAGGAGGAATCATTGAAGTAGGTTGAGTAGTAGCTCGAGGAAGAAACAAACAGTATGAGACTAGTGCTAGATTATCAATCTCACCTGTATTCATCCTTATTATTATTATAGAAAACGTGAGTAGATGGAACATAACAAAACTGGCACCAATTCTAACTATAACTAGCATTGATCATGCAAAAAGCCTAAACTATGTAAAGCTCCATGTGTCACTGATTATATAACCTCAACTGCTTAAGACAAAGATAAATAAGGATAAACTTTGTAAATTTTAGATGTTTTTTTGGAAATTAAATATCAAATTTTCATTCACAAAAGCATTAACTTAGATGTCGACATATGTGAAGATTTTGAAAGAGAAGATCTTGAATAAGAAGAAGATAGATGAGTATGTGACGATGACTTTGATAGAGGAGAATAGTGCCATCATTGATATTAAGTTACCTTTGAAGTTAAAGGATCCAGGAAGTTTTAATATTCCTTGCAAATTTTGTGATTGCAAAGTTCTTATATGTTTATATGATTTAAGTGCTAGTATAAATCTAATACCATTATCAATTTTTAAAAAGATAAGAATAAGTGAACTGAATCTAATGTACATGTTATTCCAGCTAGTGAATCCATCAAGTTCCCTATTAGGGTCATGGAAAACCTACTTATAAAAGTACGAAAAATTTTCTTTCTAATTAATTTTATTTGAGAATTTATAAATTGAGAATATTATTGAGAAACTTGAAAACGGATTTGAATTCTGAGTTTGAATTGGAAAATGATGCTTTGTGATGGAAATAAGAAGTGTGTATACCCAATAAAGATGATTGAGCAAAGAAATTACTAGAGAAAGCACAAATAACAGCTTAAACTATACTTCCTAGTAGGAAGGCATCGGAACAACATTTAGTGGCTAAGAATATAAACTCAAGTGACTACATGGTTGAAGTTGTCGACGGTCTTAACTGTCAGAGATATGCTTAAAGCTTATATTTTTGGAGTTCATAGGAATATGAGATCAATGTATAACTTTGATTGACTTTAAGCATCACAATCATTATCAAAGTGATAACATTAAAATATCGTGTGGTATTATACGATAACGAGAGTCGTCCTCCTCTTTATTTGGATGAATAGGGTCAAAGATGGTTAAAGGCCATAATTGATTGGAGATGTTATTAATAAGTGAAATTGATCCGTAGTAGGAATTAACTGACGTAAGAAAAATGAATGAATTAGGTGGATTAACACCAAAGGTACGAAATATAGTGAGATGGACATAAGAGTTAAGTGTACTGACACTATAGAGATGTGAACTGTGAAGCAAAGGACGAAATGTTTATGAGAGTATCACATTCCCAAGATGTGCTTAGATTGAGTGCAAGATGTGCTCAGGTTAGGATAAAGAACCAACTAAGCTTGAATTGTATTGGTCCATATAAAGTTATTAAGAACTGGACCATTGACTTATGAGTTAGTATTGTTAACAAGGATGTCTTAGATGCATAATATGTTATATGTAAGTATGCTAAGAAATATCGATATGATATGATATTGGTATTATCGACGCAAGAAGTGGAAAATTGTGAATAATCTAAAGCATATTAAGGAATTAGTTAAGAAAGTGAATGACTAGATGAGTGATTGAAAGATTGAGTGAGTCTATTGACTATGGTCACTTAGAAGAAATTATTCAAGTGGAGAAGTTACTTGGGAGACTGAGGAAAACGTAAGACAACACTACCTCCATTTGTTTGATCACTTAGGTAAGAATTTCGAGGACGAAATTCTTTTAGGGGGGAGGGGAGAATTGTTGGACCCCAAACTTTTCTTGGAAGTTAAAACTATTATATATGAAATATTGGAAGTTAAAAGTTGGAAAATGTAGTTAAAACATGTTCATTGAGTATGCTTTGGTGTTTTAGCCATAACTTTTTTCCTAGTTATCCAAATGAATGATTCTTAATCTGGATTAAACTAGAAAGATAGGACTACAAATTATCTGATGAAATCAAGTTCTAATTCAGTATTTAAGAATTTCAATTTTTGGATGGAAGTTTACCAGAGAATATTGTTTCAGTATAAGAATAGTTCAGAAATGTTTGGGATATAACTTTCAGATTTCCATACCAAATTGAATGATTTTGGTGTCATTAGAAAATTAAGACAACAAGGAACATTTTTTGAGAAGGAAGTGTTATGAAATTTCTTCAATTTTTCCATGATCATTAGTTAAGGAGTTAGAAGTATAAAATGTTAGTTTTAATAGATATAAGGGGTAAAATGGGAAGGACAAAGTAAATGAAGGGTAAAATAAAAAAAAGACCAAATAAATGGGCTTGAAGTAAGAAAGAAGAAGGCAAAAATGTGGAGAGAAGAGAGAAATGTCGTGAGAAGCCAAAGAGAAAAGAAAAAAATGTGAAAGAAGAGAGGAGAAGAGAGAGAGTTCGTGAGAGTATGCAAGAGAAGCTTGGAAGGAAAAAGAAAGGAGAAGAAATCAAGTTTGTTAAGGTAAGTTCATCTTTTTCTTCTTGCTTTATTAGAGAAGGAGTTAGAGAGAGAAAGGGATTTTGTGTAGAGAATGAAGGGTTTGTGTTAAAAGAAGATGATTTAAGAGAACTCATTTGATTTTAGGGTTTCTAAAATAAGTCTTGGCTTTTCTAACCTAGATGGACTATAGGTAGGTTAGGTTTAAGCTTGATTTGTGTTGATTACATTTTTATGATTATGGAAGTTTTAGGGGGAATTCCATTTGTACATGGATTGAATGAGAATTTTGGTTATGTTAGGAAATCAAGAAAATCCTATTCAAGAGCAAGAGGAAGGGTACAATTGAGTTTGGATTTTCAAGCGAAATAAGGTGGGTAATTTATTTATAGTTATTGTGTAATGAGCAAAATGTCTTGTGTGTATATTATGTGCTAAAATGACTTGCTTTGAAATGTTGTGATGTGGAAATTGCATTATGATGTATGACATTTGATAAAATTGAATTGTGAGTATGATTATGCTATGCCTTGGAATTGTATCATGTCATTTTGATTAAATGGAAAGAAGAAAAAGCATAAGAATATGACTTTGTGATTGATTGAATTAAGTATGAGATTTGATTGTGTTTGGGCAAGAGATGAATTGTTTCATAGTCACGTGCACGTCGACATAAAGCCTTCTCTCGGCTGCCCGCTTGTGGCACACAAGATCCAAAAAGTGGACTCATTTTATTTATGGTGTAAACTTCGATTTCTCCATTTTGTTCCACGGAACCCTCGAGCCATTTGTTTGTGCATTTGCATTTTGATATGTTAAGTATAACGCAAATTGTATGTTATGCTTTGATGATAAATTACATCTAATATGTTTTATGTGATGATGTATTGAACTATGAGTTGTGAATTGGAATTGTGAATGTTGAACTTACATTGTTAGATTAAGATAAGACGAGTATGCTTATATGAATAGATGCATATATGTTTGATTGTGTGGCTTATTGCCAATGGCTATAAATATATTAGCCATTGAGCTATGTAGCTCAACCCATCATTTTCCCTCCTCAAGTGTAGAACGAGAAGGTTAGCGATCCTTGCCAGACAATTGGACAAACTCCGAGATAGATAGCTTTTGCACTAAGCTAGTTCGAACACTTTTGTATATCTTATTAAGCATGTCAAACATTGAGCATCCATTTGTATTTGTTTTAAGTTTGTGATGTGTATATTGATATGTAAATAAAGTTTGTTCAAATATTTACTTTGCTTAGTAATGAGAATGAGAATTTGAGGATTTCCTTTTGTGTATGATTTTGTCATTTTACAAGTTGAGTATGATAGTTGTGGAAGTGGAATGTGTGTATGCATATGCTTCTGTGTAGATATTGCAAATTGTTGCTTGATTTAGAATAACATATTAGAAAGGTTTTATGGGATGAATCATTTGAGGTGGGATTCAATAGTTTAATGAAAAGTATTTAATAGTTGAATTGATATGAATATATATTGCATTTTGTAAGTTCATAGGTGTGGGAATTGTGTTCTGAACTTAAGGAAAAAACTGTATTAACTAAAATATAATTAACCAAAGTAGTCTTCAGGAAAGTTGTAGCTTGTCCTCTTAGCTTTCCAACGGTATAAAGTATGTAAGTTTTTGGATATCGGAGTTAAGAGATATGATCACTATAATTGGTCATACTACATAGGATGCATATAGGACAGCTAGAGTAAGTTTTGAGAATTGGTTATATGTGATGAGTCATTTGAGTTAAGATTTGGGAGTTTAATGTAACCAAATTGGAAAGTGAATGTTTATGGAGTGATATTGCATTAGAAGAAATGAGTTTGGGAAGATTATGAGTGAAAGGGATGTAGGAACCATTGGAGAGGCTTTTGAGGGAGTTTTTAAATAGACCTTCTCAGGTGTAAAAACACCCCCAACCTAGACCATGTCCATTAAATGGACATTAGGTCCATTAAACGGACCTTCTCGGGTCTAGAAAGCACCCCTAAGCCTGTCTATGTCCGTTAGGCGGACATGTATGTCCATTTAACGGACATACACAGGATAAGCGCAGGAAATTTGCATTTTTGACCCTCTAAATTGCAAAATCACACTTTGTATCTTCATAAAAGTAGATCTAGAAGTACTCTTTAAAACCATCTAAGATTGACCTCAATCTGAGGTTTGTACAGAAATTTATGCCAATTGTTCCAAGATAGTTACAATATGATTGAGGATATAAACATGTTTGATTCTTTTGGACATAACTTCATCATCTGACCTCCAAATGAAGTGATTCTTAAACCAATAGATTCCTAACACATTTTTATACCTCTCAATAAAAATTGGTATCCATTGGTGTTGATTTTCAAAAGATTGATGGAGAGAAATTGAGGGAATTGATTGGAAGAGCATGAATTGGTTGTTTACTAGTCAAACTTCAATATTTTAATCATATCTTGACTTGTAGAGCTCCGAATGAGAAGATTATTAATTCAAATAAACTAGATACATGGAGATAAAATTTTTATAAAAAATTCAAGTGGTGATTTGGGGCGTTTGATTGGTGTAGGCTCGCCCCTTATGGTTTGAGATGTTATGAGAATGAGGACTAAGGAGATTTCATTGAAATAACCCTATAGAGAAATACGCTCACGTCTTATGATATTCGAAATGATAGTTGGGCTCCGAAAATAGGGTCCAATAGTGATAGCCTATGCATCGAGATAATTAAGGTCTCATAAGATAAATTATCTAGTATATGATTTAGAGTTTGCTGCAGTTATTTTTACTATAAAGATATAGAGACACTATTTGTATAGAGAGACATTCCAGAGATATAAGAATCATAAGAGCTTGAGGTATCTGTTGAGTTAGAAGGATTTAAATATGAGACAGAGGAGATGGATAGAGTTTTTGAAAGACTAAGAGTGTACAATTGAATATCATCCAGGAAAAGCTAATGTGGTGGGCCTGGTGGCAGATGCATTGAGTAGAAAGTTAAATAACAGTGTAGCTCAGATTTAGTTATTGACATTACCGAGTTTAATTCAATTGAGAGCTCTAAATGTGGAGTTGAATCTATAGCAGAATGAGGCATTTATAGCCATACTACAACTGAGGCCAATGTTGCATGAAAAAATCAGAAAGGTACATAATAAAGATGCTGATATGGTGAAGCTTATTGAGAAATTGAAAATGAAACTGGATTCTGAGTTTGAACTAAGAGATGAGACACTATGGCTGAAGCAAAGGCTGTGTGTGCCTAATGTGGATGAATTAAGAAAGAAAATTCTAGAGGAAGTTCATATAGCAACTTATGCTATGTATCCTGGTTCCACTAAGATATATAATACAGTAAAGTAGCATTTCTGGTGGCTAGGAATAAAGAAACAAGTAGCTGCATATGTTGCTAAGTGTTTAACATGCTAGCAGATTAATGTTGAGCATTAGGCTCCAGTTGAGAAGCTACATTTATGACCTATTTTGAAGTGAAAATGGGAACGAATTACTATGGATTTCAAATGGGATTGCCAAAGACTCCGAGGAAAAATGACACTATATAGGTTATGGTGGATTGATTGACTAAGTCAGCCTATTTCTTACTAGTAAGAGAGAAATAACTCACTAGATCAGTTGGCTCGAAAATATGTAAATGAGGTAGTTAGACTACATGAGGTTCTGGTGTCCATTATATTAGATAGGGATCCCAGATATATCATATAGGGATCCCAAATTTATATATATGAGAGATTATTGAGAGATTAGAAAATGCATATCATGCTTATGCATCATATGATATGCACATACAAGTGAATATTGAACTTATGCACATTAAAATAATTGTACATGCATTCATCGACATTATTGGATCCTAATTTTTTAATTATTATTGATTTATTTGTTTAATTATTTTTAGAATTGAGCCCATTAATTTGGTGGGTATAAGTTGAAATTAGAAATTTAAAAGGGAAGTGTTAGATTTAAATTAGAGTATGGTATGGTGTTTGAGAAGATTAAAGGAGTTAGTAGATGGATTAAATGAGAGAAGGGGCACAATGGGAAGGACAAAGTAAATAGAGGGTAAAATAGGGAAAGACCATTTAAAATGGTCTCAAATTAGAAGAAGAAGAGAGGAGAGTTGTAGAAAAGAAGAAAAACCAAGGAGAGAAGAGAGGGAAAAATGTGGAGAGAAGACAAGAGAAGAGAAGAGTGCATGGAGTGTTGGAGAAGAAGGAAAATTGTGGGAAGCGTAGAAGGAAGAAGAAGAAAAAGAAGAGGAAATCAACTTGTTAGAGGTAAGTCTTCATCTTTCTTCTTGCTAGGTTCAAAAAGGGATTAAATAGAGACTAAGGTTTGTGTTAGGAATGAAGTAAGAAAGAAGAGAAAGATGAAACCATTTTGATTTTTGGATCTCTAAGCTAGGGTTTTGGTTTTCTAGCTTAGGTGAACTATGGGTAGGTTAGGTTTAAGTTCAATTTTAGCATTTTTTTTTGAAGTTTTATGAAATTACATGTGACTTTGGATTAAATGGAAAATTGGTTTGTTTTAGGAAACCCAGAGAACCCTATCCAAAAGCAAGAGGAAAGGTAAGCTTGACTTGGATTTTTGCAAGCCAATTAGGTGGGTAATATATTTATAGTTGTTGTATAATATGGGCAAATTCTTTTGTTTGTATATTTTGTGTTAAATTGCTAAATTATGAATTGTTGTGACGTGGAAAGTGATTTATGATGTGTTTTATGTCATGCATTGAAAGGTGTATGACATTTGGATATAATTGAATCATGCTTATGACCATGTTATGCCATTAAAATATATTATAGCATTTTGTATAAATAAAAAGGAGGAAAAAGCATGAGAATATGAAAATGCATGGAAATGAATTGAGCATAAATTTGTTTGTAATTGGGCAAAAGAGGAACCAATTTTGTTAGTCACGTGCACATTGACCTATAGCCTTCTCCCAGTTACTTGCTTGAGGCCACGAGATCTTGAGAAATCGGACTCGTTTGTTCACAGTGTAAACTTCGATTTCTCCGTTTCGTTTCACGGAACTCTGGAGCCATTTGTTGTGCATTTCATCATTGATTTGTTGAGTATGATGGATAATTGAATGTTACGCTTTGATAGATAATTACATGATATGTTCTAGGTGATGACTTCTTGTTAACTATGAGTTATGAATTTGAATTGTTGAGTATTTAATTGCTAGATATATAAGTACTTATGCTTGATATAAGTACTCATGCTTGATTATGTGGCTCGTTACCGGTGACTATAAATATATTAGCTACTGAGCTATATAGCTCACCTCACTATTCCCTCCTCAGGTGCAGAAAGAGAAGGTTAGCAATCCTTGCAAGGCAATTAGACAAACTCTAAGATAGTTAGCATTTTTGTACTAAGTTAGTTTGAAAACTTTTGAGTAGCTTTAGCAGCATATCGATCATAAGCATCCCTATGTATTTTGTATTAAGCTAATGATGCAGTGTGGACATGTAACTAAAGCTACATTCAAACACTATTTTGTTTTAGCAATAAGATTGAGTTTTGAAAAAGTTCCTTTGTCATGATGATAATGAAATATGATTATATTTTGCTTGTGATTCTCAAAGTTGGTATATTGCATTTTTGTTCAATCCTTTCATAAGTGTAGAAATTGTTTTCTGAACTTAAAGGAAAAACTGTATTAATCTAGGAAACATTAGACAAAGTTGTCTTCATAAAAGTTGTAGATTATCCTCTTATCTTTCCAATGGTATAAAGTTTGTAATTTTTGGACTTTGGATGAAAGAGATATGGCCTTTATTCGTTAGCATCACTGGTCTTCTTAAAAGTTGTAGCTTGTTGTTCTAGCTTTCCGATGGTATAAGGTATGAAATTTTTGGACATTAGAGTTGAGGGATATGATCATTATAAGTTGGGGATGTTGCACTCGATGTATAAAAGCCTTAGGTGCGATTGCAACAAGGAAAGGTGTGACCGCACCTCATCACTTCTCCAACCTCAGGTGTGATTGCACCAAGAAAAGGTGTGATCACACCCTAGAAGTAGCCTCAAGTGCGATCGTACCAAGGAAAGGTGCGATCAAACCTCGCAACTTCTCCAATGTTTCGCCATCCAAAGGGTTTTCTAACTCTGAACATGGTTGACTCTTTTGGCCATAACGACCTCCAAATGTCCTGATTCTTCAAACATTGGATTCCTAACACATTACTTTATCCCAAAATAAAAATTGGTAGCCTTTGGAGTTGATTTAAAAAAGATTGATGTAAAGAAAGTGAGAGAAACAGTTGGAAGAGTATGAATTGGTTATGAACATACTTTGATATTTTAATCATATATTGATCTGTAGAGTTCCGAATGAGATGATTCTTGTTGTAAAATACACTAGATATATGGAGCTACAATTTTTCAAAAGAAGTCTATTTGCAATTATATTATCAAAGAAAGAAGATGAACCGATGATGGCTAATGCGATTTCCATTGAAATAACCTTACAAGGAAACCCATTCACGCTTTATGTCTCCGAGGTTGGACTCCAAAAATGGGATCCAAAATGTCATGCTATCAGAGCGATAGTTAGGCTCCGAAAATGTGGGCCAATAGACATATTCTAGGTATAATTGTTTATAAATGTGATTATATTGAGAATTGTGGTATTTACATGTTGAAAATTGATTTGGAGAGTGTATTTAGTTATTTATAATTTTTGGTAAAATTTAGGAAAATTTTTGAAAATTTGGGTAACTTTTGGAATAAGAAAAATGTCAAGTCGCAAGGTAAATGATAAATGGAAGTAGAATTAATTGTCAAATGAAAATGGAAATTTTGAAAAATGACTTTGGAATTTATTGACAAGTGTCAATTAAAATTGGGAGGCAATTGGAGTAGATATTGGATTTGATTGGACTAGTTAAATGAAAGAACCTAGTTTAAAGTTATAAGAATTGGACATGTGGCAAGTGACAAGTGTCACTTGCCAAGCTATGTCTTAAGATCACTATTCTTTTAATTTTAAAGATTTGTCTCTCACAATGCTTTTAATTAAAAAGACCATTAGGCGTTTTGTTCTTGTTTTCTTCTTCTCCTTTGTGGCTTCTCTTCTTCTTCTTGATTTTAATTCATCAAACCTCAACCAATGATGAACCTCTCATCTATCAATTTCTACTTCTATCTTGTCTCTTCCATTTGTCACTAAAAGCCTATCTCTAGCACCTTTAGAAGATGAAGAACGTGTGATGCTTGGGAGCTAGGGCTAAGTGTTATTTTTGAAGATTTGGAGCTAAATCAAGTAAGTAGCTTGTTAATGCTTGTTAATCTTCATTGGTAATGATAAATGAAGCATTTATGATGATAGTTAGAGGTTAAATGAAGTGAAATGGAGTTTTGTGTATGATGAACGTGAGTGATAAAAAGTTTGAGTAAATGTCTTGTTTTTGGATATGTATGATGAGTAATAATTCATATATTGTTACAAATATGTTTTTGAGGTAGAATGATCATCATAATGGTGTTAAGACGAGTGCAAAAAATTGTTGATGAATGGTATATGCACATGTTCTATTTTTGAGTCCTATTTGCTACTTTCTGTGAAAGTTCGACGTGGCCAACTCCTTGTTTCACCATGGCTAACTTGTAGGATTTTACGAGGATTCCTCTCGGGACACTTTCGCCTCGGCCAACTTTCTTGCATAGCTTTGTAAAATTCTTTACCTGTGCATACAGACTTTCACACACCCATACACTTACATCCATCGCATCTCATCTATTTACTTGACTTTGTGAGCTTGCAAGTCAATTTTGTTCACTTTTACTCTCTTTTGAAAATTTCCACTTTAATGTTTGAGTTTTAATATGGGAATTTGACTTTGTTTGTAGATGATTTGAGTTAAATGGAAGTCCAAAATAGGGTAGATATAAATTAGAAATGTTAGATTGAGAAAAAGAAAAGAAGAAGATAAACAAAATGCATAAAATGAAGGAGAGTGTAGGAAATGAACAACATGAGTTGAGAATTTTCTGGTTTTTGATATTTGGTGTTAATTATGGTTTTTAATTTGTTTAAGAATGTATTGAGTTGAATGGGAGCCGAAATGGTGAAATGAAAATAGGGAATGTACAAAAAAAATTATGAACTTCTGAAATTATTTGGGAGAGATTGACTGATTAATTTGGGATGAAAATTATGAAAAATTTTGGGAAATTGATGGATGAAGTATTTTCATTGAACATGCTTCGGTATTTTGGTGATATATTTATCTGTAGTTATCCAAATGGAATGATTCTTAATTTAGATTAAATTAAAGACTTAGGGCTACAATTTTTCTAAAGAAATCAAAATTTAATTCTGTCTCTAGAATTTCATAATCTGACTTGAATTTGAACACAGAATACAGTTTCAGTTTAAGAATAGTCCGAATTTTATGGAGTATAACTTTTGGAGTACTAACCAAATTGAATGCTCTTGGTGTCATCAGAAACTTAAGACAATAGGAAACATTTTTCTAGAAGACAGTGTTGCCAAATTACTTCATTTTCATTGTCATATTGATCATGTATAGTAGACCTGAAGGTATGTTTCAGGAAAAATCTGAATTGACGAAATGAGTTGTGAATTTTGATTTTAATGGTTTTATTGAGGTATAAACCATAAGTATAAATGATACTTATGCAAGTTTGGAAATATGATTGTTTACATGATGAGAATAATAGACCGATGCCTGGTATTGTCATGAATATGCATTGTGTATATTTCATATACATACAAGTGCATTAACAAACACTTATAATTGTGCAAAAGTGTGATATATGTACATTGCTTGATATAGAGGAGCAATTGGAACATCAACATACAAACGTTGCCAGAACTTCGAGGCAATAACTTCAGGAACAATCTGTGAGTAACCTAGATGGTTTCACGCAATTAATTGTTTGCATTAAAATATGTTTTGAACGATGATATGAATGTGATTTGGTTATGTTGATGCTGGACAATGAAGGTCTGAGACTTGATGCATGAATGTGATATTGAAGTGCAACTTGTATGTGATTGTGATGAATTAAATACTTCTTGACATGATTGATTGATTATGAGAGATGCATTCCATACATGAATGCATGATCAGATAATGAGAGTTGTGACTTGATTAGCCACCGAAAACCAGCTTAAAGCTCTAAATGTAATTAAGAGCTAAAGGCTCACTATGTAAAATGAGCTCTGTATCTCTAACGGATAAGGGACAACATAAATGAGCTCAGTATCTACAATAGATACCGGATAGTTTAGGCACTTGGTCACAACAAAGTAATAATTGGAAAAGAGTCACATAAGCATTTTACATACATTTTAATAAGAATGTTTGATTGTTTGAAATGCAAAATTGTCTTACCTTGAGTGAGAATGTGATATATGATAATTTAAGCAAAATGCAAAGATGTGAATTATATGTTATAAGTGTGATTTGTTACATGAATTGAGTGAACCATCGATGATAGTTATCTCACTGAATTTGCAAAACTCACCAAAATTGTAACGTTGATTTTTTAGGAGCCAGAGACGACTTTAGCTACTAAGAGACTCTATAAGAAGTATAGTCTTATACTTCTGGGGAATAAGAAGAAATGGCTCAAAGGTTGGTTAGCTGAGATTGGAAAATTAGATAGATCTTTTTGTGTATTTCCTCTTTCATGTAGTGTATTTTGTATTAGGATATGATGATGTTCACATTCGGATGATATTGAAAACTGTCAATGTAAATATTTGATGAAAGGAGAAATTTGGGTTTTAAAATACGGTGTTTTTCATTATGATGTCTTATAAGAAAATAAAGAATGATGATGTCATGTTAAGCATAGGTTATGCACTTGAATATCCTTAGGGTGTTCCGGTTCATACTTTATGATAGAGGGGGTGTTACATTTTGGTATCAGAGTATGGTTTGGCACCTATAGGGACATATAGGAATTTTAAACATGAAAAATAATGAGAAATGTGGGTGATGATTGAAGTTATTATTTATTATAAGTTATCTGCCATAGGTGATTAAGGGGGACAGTCAGTTAACCTAAGATCTATAGGAGCCGGTAGAAAGTCTTTAGTACCTTGACTAGAGGAGATGCCTCTTAGAGTTCCTGAGAGAAGGGAGAGGAGGTATGATAGGTTATGGATGGATGTAACATCCCATCCCCATATTAAATGTTAGAACCCAGATTTCAAATAGAGAGAATAGCAATGTGAGAGTTAGGAAAAATTTGCATTTAATGCCTAATAGCATGCCAGCATACATGTATGTGAATTTGAATCTTTGCACATACAAAACTAAGTATACAAGCATTCATTGACAAATTTCAGGTATGATTATTTTAACAGTGAGTTTATTGAAAATGAGAAGTAGAGGGAGTTGAAAGAGTGATCTTGATATGAGTTGTGATAAGGAAAGATTTGGAAACAAAAGTGGCGGTTGATCTGGAAAATGTTCACTGAGTGTGCTTCGGTCTGTTAGCTATAAATTTTTCTCTAGTTATCTAAATGAGAAGATTCTTTATTTGGATTAAACTAGAAACATATGGCTACATTTCTTATGAAGATATTGAATTTCAATTCTATTTCTAAGAGTCTCAAAATTTTTCATCAAGTGAGAACTGAGTGTAGTACTTTGGTGGATGAATGTAAAATTCATCTTCTGACTTTAAGGGAACATTTGGGACTGATATAGATAGATTTTGGCAAAATTGTCTTCATGAAAGTTGTAGCTCTTGAAGTCCTCTTTTAAAATATTTAAATAACACCTAAATCTGATATCTATATAGAAATTCAAACGAAATGTGTCGGAACCCGACCCGGAGACTGGACTCCAACTGCTCATAGCTTAACATTCACTCTTCTCTGATACCATAAAGGTGATGAGCGCACACTACCTAAACATTAAAATCATGTACTTACCTTTTTACATCAATTGTAGGTTAAAGTCTCACGGTCGTTTAGAGACAAGAATCACTTCAATCCGAGTTCTATAACTCAATTTATTGACAAAATACTA
>JANZLD010000006.1:22021167-22037927 GCA_026413575.1 Erythroxylum carthagenense | reverse complement strand
CAACAGAAGTATGTGAAGGAACTATTGATAAAGTATGAT
Source organism: Erythroxylum carthagenense (assembly GCA_026413575.1). NCBI lineage: Eukaryota > Viridiplantae > Streptophyta > Magnoliopsida > Malpighiales > Erythroxylaceae > Erythroxylum > Erythroxylum carthagenense. Next base: position 22,037,888 of record JANZLD010000006.1, on the reverse strand, counting down.
ATGGGAAAAGTAAAACCAATGTCAACTCCGATGCATCCCTCAAACCATTTGTCCAAGGACAAATCTGGCAAGAAGGTTGATCAAACTTTGTATAGAGGGATCATTGGTTCTTTACTTTACCCTACAACAAGCAGACCTGACATTTTGTTTAGTGTTTGTTTGTGTACAAGATTTCAGGTAGATCTTAGAGAATCTCATTATATTGCTGTCAAAAGAATTTTGAGATATCTATCAAGTACTACTGATCTTTGCTTAATGTATGAGAAAGGTAAAGATTTCGGGGTTCGTTGGCTACTGTGACGTGGATTATGCCGAAGATAGGATTGATAGAAAAAGTACGAATGGAGGATGTCACTTTCTTGGCAATAATCTAGTTGCATGGTCAAGTAAGAGGCAAAGCTCAATTGCTCTATAAACAGCGGAAGCCGAGTATATGTCAGCCGCAAGTTACTGTTCACAGACATTGTGGATTAAGTACCAGCTAGAGGACTATGCAGTACAAGAAGAAGAAATCCCAATCTACTATGACAACACAAGTGCCATCAATCTGTCAAAGAATCCCATATAACAATCGAGAGTCAAACATATCGAAGTCAGATATCATTTTCTACAAGACTACGTTCAGAGGAAGATCGTGAGTCTTCAATTTGTTGAGACAAACCATCAATGGGCAGACATCTTCACTAAGCCATTAAGTGAAGAAAGATTCAAAGAAATCAGACGAAATCTTAACATGGTGATGTTAGGTAATCAACCGTCTGACAAGTCATGACCCAGATGAAAAGGTTGAAAAAGTTAACAATAACTGTAACTATGAGTTACAGCTAATAATGTCCGTTAGAAGAAAGTTTTGGAGGGAAGGTTTCTCATAGCCTTGAGAACATCACCTATTCTAGAACACTCATGATATATTCTAACAACCAACCCTTGAAGAACCCTCAACAAAAACCTTTCATTACACTGTTTGGATTTCAAACTTTCCTTGCTCACACTTTAAACCTTACAAACCGACTTCACTTCTTTGAAAAACTTCTCTGTTTTTAGTTCGTTGTTAACTACAAGAAATGGAGACAACCATGACAAGCGGAAAACTTCTTAACTTTGAATCCCTGAAGCAGGAAAACATGGATATTGAACCAGAGATTATAGCAGCCGGATGGAGGAATTTCTTTCAAATTTGAGAGACAATCTACATGAACGAAGTTTATGATTTCTGGAAGAATATGAAATTGGTAACCGATACGCTTGTATCTTCGGTGGACAACTTGTCGATTATTGTGACCATGAAGATGATTGAGAAGGTAACGAAGTGTCCATTTGAAGGAGAGAAGCTCACAAGCAAAGCTAGATCGATGACACAAGCCAGCATGAAGGAAACCCATATCAATTTGTAGTTATATGGAGGCAATGATCCAAGGGAAAAGAAGGCGTCCAATCTTGTTCCAAGGACTAGGGAATTACATTCACTTCTTTTTCATTGTGTACTACCGAGAATAGGGTCAAGACATTTGGTAACAACACTAGATGAAAAGTGCCTATTTCATCTACTAAATTGTTAGCCTATCAACCTACCATTCCTTATCTTTCATTATATGGCAAAGTCTAAGAAAGACTCAACTGCTTTACCATACAGAATGATACTAACAAGGATATTCAGAGACTTTGGAGTACGTTTAGCTAGGGGAAACAGGATGATGATGAATATCAAAAGTGTCATCAACTCTGAAACAATTGGAAAAATGGACTTGAAGAATCTGGAGAAAGTAGAAGCTGATTCTAAGAAGAAAACCAGGATTGAGGGGGAGCGTGCTAGAAAAGAATCTCCCTCAACAAAATCAAAATCTCGATCTGTTGAGAGGATACTTGCAGAAGGAGAAAAGGAATCGTCAGGACAATCAATGGGATGGACGATATCTCTTAAAGAAGGAAGCCATGCGCAGCAAAAAGAGATAGTAACCCTGAAAAGAAAAGGAGATATGCTACTTTCGGAGAAGCCAAAGCAAGCAAAAAGGTTGTCTAGAGTTCGAACCTTGTGTCAACAAGAAGAAAAGAAAAGAAAAGAGTTCATTCATGGTGAAAACTCTGAGAAGACAACATCTCAGGCAACCAGGTCCTTAGTTTCAATTTTGAGAGAAGAATCACCGAAATTGGCTAAAGTGACTGAAATCAGGAAGAAATTGGAGTTTGAGATAGTAAAACCTCAACCTCAGCAGACTTCCAGACTGATTAAGGAGAATAAAAAGGAGACAATCAGTATTGAGAAGAGCACTCCTACTGCTGTTCAGAAGAAGAAGAAGACAGCGGAACGCAGTCTAGGATAGGTCAATATATCTCGACTGTTAAGAAAAGAAGATTTGAAAGTCAAGATTATTGAAAAAATTCAACCTGTTAGGAGTAGCAATTCAATAATAATCAGAGAAATCCCAAAAAGGTCAATTAAGGTACAATTTCAACCTATACTGGTAAATAGTAGTACCATGCATCTGTTGAGTAAGGACGAGAAAAGTATGTATAATGTTCTGAAGGTTAAAGGAATCAAACCATATCCCACACAATTAACAAAACAAAAGTACACTATTTTTCCAATCATAAGGAAAACTGTGATCAAGGTTGTGCCTGATATTCAACCTCGACCTTTCATTGTTCGCAATGACAGTAAAGGGAAGAAGAAAATGTATCCTGAAAGGATAACTGATCTGACAGATGAACAGATTGAAGCTGAAATGAGAAAAATTGATGAAGCATGTCATGCAGACCAGCAGACTAGAATGTATGTTTCCTATTTCACTTCAACAGTGTTAGGAAGCAAGTGTGGTCAATAAACCACTGAAGATTCTTTTCAAGTAGGTGGAAGACTTTTAGACGAATAGTATAAATCCATTAAGGTTGGAGACTGAAGCTACTCAGTAGAGTTCTTTGTGCATCTCATTATGCACATTAGACTGTTATCAACTGTGTCTTCATTTGGTGATGTTCCACACCTATTGGGAAGACAAGTTCTACGTCTAATTGGCCCTGATGATCTTGATCTTCCAGAACCTAACCTATCTGTTCAACCTCCTGCCATTACAATAATTGAACCAGATGTTACATCTACAATGCATATACTATAACTATTGGTGTTGGAGCCATACAACAGAAGCCAGATGAAGATATTGAAGAAATGGTTGATTATCTGTGTGCTTCTGTAGGTGACTTGCATAAAGAAGTAGCAGATATTTGCCAAGATATCAAGTCACTTCGCATTGAGATGAGAAAAATATTTTCTGAAGTTATGAAGCATATGCGATCATGGTTATTTTTTATCAATAACAAATAGGGGGAGAAAGAAGATGAAGAAGAAATGACAAAGATAGGGGGAGAAGAAGAAAAGAAAAGGAATGAAGATATTGAAGAAAAGGTTGATTATCTGTGTGCTTCTGTAGGTGACTTGCATAAAGAAGTAGCAGATATTTGCCAAGATATCAAGTCACTTCGCATTGAGATGAGAAAAATATTTTCTGAAGTTATGAAGCATATGCAATCATGGTTCTTTTTTATCAATAACAAATAAGGGAGAAAGAAGATGAAGAAGACATGACAAAGATAGGGGAGAAGAAGAAAAGAAAAGGAGAACACAACAGAAGATGAGAGATAAAATTTTTTATGATTATTTGTTATCATCAAAAAGGGGGAGATTGTTAAGTCAAAATGTCTTTACGATTAATTTTGATGAAAACCAAATAATGATGAACTGAAGCAAAATGAGATGGAAGCAAAAACAAAGTGAGACGGAAGCAAAACAAAAATGAGACGGAAGCAAAAGCAAAGTGAGACGGAAGCAAAAGCAAAGTGAGACGGAAGCAAAACAAAATGAGACGGAAGCAAGCCAAAAATGAGACGAAAGTAAAAGCAATATGAGATGGAAGCACAATGAGACGGAAGTGAAAATGAGACAAGAGCTAAAGCAATATGAGACGAAAGCAATATAAGATGTAAACGAAGCAAAAAAATGAGACGAAGGAGTCGTAGACGCAGAATCAAATCAGTTTGAGTTAGTTACATAACTCAACTGATTAACCGCTTCTTTAAAGATCAAGAATCAAGAAGAAAGAAACAGTTATCAAGAAGCAGTTGAAGATGAAGACTATAAATATTAGCTGAAGTCTAAGACTGAGAGAGTTAGTGATTTTTCTTAGTGATATTCAAAATCTAAACACTGTATTTGTGTGAAAACACGAGAGCTATATTTTCTGTAACAAAGCTCGCAATATCTTTCTGTAAGAAAGAGGAATAGCTGAGAGCATGAAGAGGCAAAGTGAGAAAAAGAATATTTGTTGTATGAGACCTGAAGAGGCTCAGTGAAAAGAATACTTGTATTGTTGTGAAGTATAGTGAAATCTCAAAAGGGATTCTGAAGACTGGACGTAACCAACGGTTTGGGGTGAGCTAGTATAAAATTGTTGTGTCAATTCTCTCTCAACTCTTAACTCCTATTTCTATTGCTGACATAAATAAATTTTTTTAATACTGTTTGTCAATCGTTTTGAGATAACATATTTTTTAAAAAGGGGATTATATTAAAAAATTTGAATACACAATTCAACCCCCCTTCTTATGCATTTTCTATATCGTATACTAACGTGTGATTCACTTCATTTGAAACATTTTATGCTCATGAAAAGCAAGTTTTCGAAAAGTGCCCTTTTGGGCAATATGTTTTGCAAGTCATGAAATACATTTTTTGTGGATTTGTGGTGGTCCCTTAAGTAAAGTCAAGTGCACTTCGACAAAAGGCTTCTCCTGCCTGCCCGCTAGTGGCATGGAGCTCCTTCATGGACTCCCATAAGTTCACGACTACGCAAAACCATTATGTGGGATTGCGTTAGTACGTTCTGTTTACGGCTACACAGGACCCTTATGGGAAATGTATAGTACGTTTTGTTTTGGATCCACCCAAACCATTATGATATGCTTATGTGCTCATGATATGTTTGACATAATGGATACATTCATGATTTGTACTATCGTGAATTTTTGACAAATTGAGAATTTCATGAAATAAATGTTTTATGATTTTTAAATGTGGAATTACTATTGTTATGAAAAGGCTCAACGGAAATGAGTTTTATAAAGGGTTTTTGCTTGTTTCTCGATTATAAACTTATTATCCACTAGCTTCAAGCTCACCCTCCTTTCCTCCCCATCTTTAGGTAATGAGAAAGAGGACAAGTGATCAAGAGCATAAAGGCATTTGGAAACTACAAGATAGTTAGCTTTGGTACTAAGTTAGTTTGATTTTTGAGTAGCTTTAGTTGCGTTTTGAACATAGGCGTCCACGTGTAATTTGTATTAAGCAAATGATGTCATGTTTATAAGTGATTAAATCTTTGTAAAACTCCTTCCTTTTGAGGTTATTGAATGCGAATTGTTGTTATTTATATAAGAGAGGCATGTTATAGCAAAGAGATAGAGGATCTTTGTGAAGGATGAGAATTATTTGTAAGAAATGAATTAAATGGAAAGAGATTGGAGAGTATGATGAGATAATATTGAATTGTTATGAAATGATGATGCATTAGAGGGAGTGATTTTAGGACAATTTAAATTGAAATAAAGGTTAGGAAAGATGGAATTTTTTGTCAAGGGGTTATGATTCCAAGGGGTTTCACCGCGGTGAAACCAAAAGGGTCGCCACGGCACAAATAACATTGTAGTTTCATTACGGCAAAAGTTAATTTTCTCGCCACGACATATTTATCCCGAGAGGAATAGGAGGGAAAATTTTGGGACCTTCGTCGTGACAAAGTCAAGAGTTTGCCGCGGTGAACTTTACCCGAAGGGAACTTGTGGACTTGCTTTGCCACGGCGACCCGCCATGCCTCCGAAGGGTTTTTAGCTTCCACTATACCCAAACTTGAAGTTTCATAATCTCGTGGCATCAAAGCAAGAAGATGAACCGATAATGCTTAAGGTGTTCTCTATTGGAAACCGTTCAAGTCAGAAATAAATATGTAATGATTCTAAAGTGAGTATTGGAGTCCCATCCCTAATGGAGACTCAAGCAAAAGAGTCAAAATATGCTATTGAAAAGTATGTGTTTTGTTTGATGTAAAGTACCCAACTATGAGAGTGGATTCCTGAATTTGAGGAGACATTGATTGCCAATATAAGGAGTATATAGGTTCACGTTATGTTCTGAGTAAATATGTTCAGGAGATGCAAATTTGACCTGATGAACGTATTACAAGCACAGGAAGTTAAAATTGCAAATTAATTAGAGTGGGTGGAGAAACAAGTATGAATGAGCAGAAATCAAAATATGTCAATGTCAAATATGAGGAAATCTAAAGAATGGAGAAAATCAGTCAAGAAAGGTAAGACAATTGGGAAATTGAAAATAACAAGAGATAATATTACCTCATTGAGGAATCAGTTATTTGAGGAATTACAAGAACTAATCTTGGGCATATGGAGTTTTGGTGATATTTGTTCGAGTTAACAAATGCCCCGACAATACTATGGTATCAAAGATTAAAGTGATCCAAGCAAAGTTTGATGATATGTTCGGTGTATTCGAAGAGTCGAGAAAAATAGTCTGAATACTTGAGGAAAAATGAGTAAATCTTTTGAATGACGAAAGTAAAGAAAATTTTTGAGGAATTATAACACCAATATTAATAATATCGTATAGATTTGGAGGTTTTATAGTATACAATGATGTTTATGTAAGAGGTTAGGATAAAATCCAACACAACCTAATGAATTGAATTGATATGCATGGAGACAATTGAAACCCCATGGGTTGATTGTTTGATACATGAATTAAAACTTGCTGCAATAGTGACTGCTTGAAAGTTGGAGACATTATATGTACATAAATATTTTGAATGGGTATAAGATATACAGATCATGTAATTTTGAGGTAAATACTGAGTTGAAAGAATTGAATATGACACTGGGATAATAGATAGAGTTATTCGAAGAATTATGATTGTAAAAGTGAGTACTATACTAGTGAAGCTAGTGTTGTAATCGGATGCATTGAATAGAGAATTCAATGGTAGTGTATCACAAGTTTGGATATTGAGGATATCAAATCTAGTGTAATAAAGACTACAGAATGGAGTTAAATTTTGGGCAAATTGATTTGTTACTGAAAATTTAAGATCAGTTTCACATGAACAAAGCCCAAATTGAGGATTCAGAAATTGTGAGTCTTACCAAGAAATCAAAAATGAATATGAATTTTGAGTTCGAATAGGAATAATGACACCTTGTGATTGAAATAAGAAGTATGTGTAATCGATAAAGATGATGGAGTAAAGAGATTGCTAGAAAAGTATAAATGGTAACTTATGATATTCATCCTAATAGGAATACGCCGGCACATCATTCGGTAGCTAAGAATGTAAAATCAAGTGACTGAATGTTTAAAAATTGCCGATGGTCTTAACTGTCAGAGATATGCTTAAGGTTTATATTTTTGAGAATTCATAGGAATATGAGATCAATTTATAGCTTTAATTGACTTTAAGCATCACTATCATTATTGTAGTGATTTCATTGGAATACTGTATGAGGAGTTAGATGACAGAAAGAGTTGTTCGCTTATGTATTGTGATAATTCAGGCCTAAAAATGGTTGAAGGCTAAAATTGATTGAAGTGGTTATTGATAAGTGAAATTGGTCAGTATTAGAAATTAAGTGATTCAAGGAAGATGAATGAATTTGGTAGATCCATGCCAAAGACATGGAATACAGTGAGATATACATAGGAGTTAAATGTAATAATACTAAGAGATGTGAACTACGAAGCAAAAGAATAAATGTTTCCGAAAGTATCACCTTCCCAAGGCATGCTTACAGTGAGTACAAGATGTGCTCAGCTTAGGATAAAGAATCAACTAAGCTTGAATTGTATTGGTCCATATGAAGTTACTAAGAACTGGACCATTGAATTATGAGTCAATGTTGCCAACAATGATGTGTTATTGTAAGTATGTTAAGAAATATCGATATAATCTAACATAGATGAAATGTCAGCACAAGAAGTGAAATTTGTGAGTAATATGAAACCTAATGAGGAACTAGTTAAGAAAGTGAATGACCAAATAAGGGATAAAAAGACTTGGTAAGTGTACCGACTATGATCATTTAGAAGAAATTATCTGAGTGATGAAGCTAAATGGGAAACGAATGAACATCCTACCTTTTTGATCAGTCAGATAAAAATTTCGATGACGAAATTCTTTTAAGAGGGGGAGAAATGTTGGCCCCCTAATTTTTTTTCTTGAGGAATAAACATGATTTATATAAATTATGAGCTCCTTAAGGGATTATTTTGTGGATTTAATTGTTATGTCAATGTTGATAAGATTTTATGAGATAGATTAATTGAATTGAAGTATTAATGTTATAAGAATGAATGAAGAGTAATGTTGGAAGTTCACTTAAGGGTATAAGACATAAGGTTTAAAGGAAGGGGCAAAATTGACATTAAACACTCATTAAGGCTATTAAAAGAAGAAGAAGTTATTATAATGTATTTTTAAGGAGAAAGCATCGTGGGTGAAGAGAAGAAGAGAAGAAAAGAAGAGAAAAAGAAGAGAAAAGCTAGGGTTTGGAGATCCTTGAAGAGTTTGAGGAATTTGGAGCTTCAACAAGTAAGTATAATCATCATTCTTCTTAATTAGCTAAATGAAACATGTTTTGGTGTTATTTAAGAGATGAATATGTGTGGGAAGTTGTTGAGAATGGGTAAATGAATATGTTTAGTTTTTAAAGTTAAAGATCAAAGATAGATTTTGATATTTTTGTTTATGAGATTGGGTTAAAATGAAGTTGAAAATGAAGTAGAAGTGATGGTTTAGTATTTAGATGGGTTATCTGTGAAATGTGGGAAGTAAAAAGTTGGAAAATGTAGAAAAAATGGTTCTCGATATGCATTTCTATAAAAGTTCGCCATGGCAAACTTTTTGGCTCGCCACGACAAACTTTCCAATGCGAAAAAGTTCGCCATGGCCAACTTTCTAGTACAAAACATGCTTTGGTATTTTGGGCATAACTTTTGGTGTACTTATCCAAATGAAGTGATTTTTGATTTTAAGTAAACTAGAGACATAAGGATACAAATTGTATGAAGAAATTGAGTTCAAATTCAGTCTCTAAGAATTTCAAATTTTGGATGGATAATTGTTTGAGAACTTATGGAGACAATTTGGAAAAATAGACATCTACCTCAAGTTAGTAACACTTATGTCCAACTTCTTCCTAATTAGATGAGTGTTAAGTCAAGAAAACTTCACTTCTATGAATTTTGATGACAATCAAATAATAATAATCTTAGAAGTCTGTGAATTATTTTGATAAGTTTGTTAAATGGTCAGAAAAATGTAAGTGACACGAAGTCAAACCCAGAAGATACATATTCAAACTCAGAAGATATACAAAGTCAATCCCAGAAGATGCATAGTTAACACCAGAAGATATCGAACCAGATATATGGTCAACATCAAAAGATATATGGTCAACACTAGAAGATGCGAAGTCAATACCAGAAGATATTAAAAGTCAGCACCATAAAATATTTAAAACTCAAGACAGACATTATAAGAAGATACATGTCATCATAAGAAGATACACATCATCATAAGAAGATACGCATCATTATAAGAAGATACACGTCGACATCAAAAGAAGCGTGACACTTGAAGAAATATGACAATAGAAGAAGCGTGATACCAGAAGCAGTTTAGTACTAGAAAATGCAAAAGGAAACTATTCTAAAATGTCGGTCAATTAGTTAGTTGGAGTTAGTTACAAGATTTAACCAATAACAGTTTCTAAAAGATTCATGAAGCACTTTCTCAAGAAGACAGTTGAAGACTTAGGCTATAAATACTAGTTTTAGTCGTAAACTAAATAAAATTTTTACAAGATAAAAAAATATTACAATACTTAGAGAAATTCTATACTCCAGTGCTAAAGAAAGAGAGCGAATACATCTGTAACGTGAAGCTTAAAAATATCTTTCCTAGAAAGAGAAAAAAAGAGTGGAGCTTAAAAAGGCTAAGAAAGCAAATAAAGAATATTTTGTGAGAGAGACCTAAAGAGGCTCTACAAGTGTAGAAAGAATACTTGTAAAGTTAAAGAGTATAGTGAAATCTCAGACAAACTCTGAGGGCTGGACGTAGCCAAAATTTAAGGGTGAACCAGTATAAAATCGTGGCGTCTATTCTCTAACCCTTATCTTCTAATTTTCTTGTTGTTAGAAGAGTGGATAATAATTCTTACGATTGCATTACTCATCGAATTTAGTAACTTATTTTGTGATAATCTGAATTTGTAAAGAAATTCGAGAAATTCCTAAAGATTAATTTCTTTGAAAATTTTACACAATTCAATCCCCCCCTTATTTTGTATTTTACATATTATAAGTGATTTCTATATTAACAAGTGATTTAATTTAGTTGACATCAAAGCTTGGTTTTCAAGAAACACTATTACAAAGTGAGAACAAAGATCCATGGCTGAATCATATGTTTTTATAGCTAAAGATGCCTCGATCACAAGACCTCCTACATTCACTGGTGAAGATTATCATTATTGGAAAGATAGGATGTGGCGCTTTATAGAATCCACACATATTGATCTTTGGGATATCATTGAGAATAGTCCATATACACCAACAAACGACAAAGGCAATAGCATCTCTCGTGACAAATAGTCAGCCAATCAGAAAGCTCGAATTTAGTTAAACTCAAAGGCCAAGTTCCTTTTAAATTGTTCCCTAAGAATAAGTGAATATGATAAGGTTCATGGATGAAAATCTACAAAGGAAATATGGGACACATTAGCCATTGCATATGAAGGCACAAATCAAGTGAAAGAGTCCAAGATCAGCATTCTTGTTCATTAGTATGAGCTATTCAAAATGAAAGATGATAAGATTATTGATCAGATGTTTGGACGATTCCAAACGATTGTTAACGGACTTAAAGCTCTTGGGAGAATCTATGATAATCAAGATCATGTCAGAAAAATTCTTAGAAGTCTTCCAAAAAGATGGGGACCTAAAGTGATGGCAATATAAGAGGTCAAGGATTTAAGTAAGCTAAAGCTAGATGAATTGCTTGGTGCACTAAAAATTCATGAAGTAGAGTTTGATGTAGAAGATAAACCTAGAAGAGATAAATCTATCACATTAAAGACTAGTCAGAAGAATCAGAAGATACAAAAAATAGAAGCACATCTTCAAAAGAATTAAAGATTGAAGAAATCAAGAATGATGATGCTAGTGAATCTGATCAAGATTCAAGTGAAGATGATGATGAACTATCCTTCATTTCAAGAAAGATTAGGAGGATGTGGAAAAACAGAGCAAAGGGAAATAAAAACTTTTCTTTTAAGAAGAATAGCAAAGATGATTCAAAGAATGAGAAAAGCTTTATCGTCTGCTATAAGTTCAATAAACCAGGACATTATAAGTATGAATGCCTGTTGCTCAAAAGAAAACAGAAAAAAAAAGTAAAGAAACAAAAAGGAGCATGATGGCAACTTGGGAAGAACTAGATTCGTCTGAATCTGACTCCGACTCAGAAACATCAGAATAAGCAAATATATTCATGATACCTGAAAAGGAATGTGATGATGAGCTAACTTCTAACTTTAATGATCTTGAGGTTGCTTATTTAGAATTGTTAGAAGATTCACATGCTATATTAAAACAATATAGGATATTGAAAAAGAAATTTGCTGAAAGTTTGAAGAACACAGAAAGCTTAGAAAAAGAAAATGTTTGGCTTAAAAAACAAGTAGACAATACGAAAAAGAAAGTAACTGTAGATAGATTTGTGGAAATTAACCAACTGAAACAAAGGATTAATAGTCTTTCAGCAAATTTAACAATATTTACTGAAAGTACAAAAAGGATGAATGATATGATTGGAAAATATAGACCAAATGATAAAAATGGTTTTGGTTTTAATAATAGTAATGTTCATCATAATAAGAGTTTTGTTCCTGACAGAAAGAAAAAGAAACAATATTCTTATTACTCAATGAATAATTGTAAGTCTAACCCCAGAGGACCTAAGAAAATATGGGTACCTAAGAAAGATATAATATAAATTGCAAATCTCCTTTATTGAAAGCAACTAGCACCAATGGTACTTGAACAGTGGCTACTCGCGACATATGAAAGGAAGAAGGTCTATGTTCCCAGACCTACAAAATAAGCAAGGAGGATCAGTAAATTTTGAAGGCAACCAATAGGCCAAAATAGTTGTAATCGACAAAATCGGTAAAGATTTTTTTGCGTCTATGTTCTGCTAATTGAAGGCCTAAAGCATAACCTAATTAATGTAAGTCAATTATGTGATTCTGGTTTTGAAGTATCCTTTAATCAAAATGCTTTTGTAGTAAAAAATAAGGATGGTTCCATATTCTTTTCTGCCTAGAGATGAAATAATCTCTATAAAATTAACTTTGATGATTTGAAAAGTCAAAATATTTCGTGTTTTATATCAACAGTTAAAGAAAAATTGATTTGGCATAAAAAGCTAGGTCATGTTAATTTTAAACATATTTCTGAGTTGGTTAGACATGATTTGGTAAGAGGATTACCAAAGATAAGTTTTAACAAAGATTTCTTTTGTAAGAGTTGTCAAAAAGGAAAATAAGTTAAAACATCTTTTTCCTCTACAAAAGTTGTAACTTCGTCTAGACCTCTAAAGTTGTTACATATATATTTGTTTGGTTCAATAAGAACATTAAGTCTTGGCGAAAAGAAGTATGGTCTAGTAATTTTTAATGACTTAACTAGATTTTGTTAGATATTGTTTTATCACAAAAAGATGAATCTCTGAAGTGCTTTAAAGTTCTATCCAAAACATTACAAAATGGAAAAGGAATTTCTATTACTGCAATTAGGAGTGATCATGGTGGAGAATTTGAAAATGAAAAATTCAGAATGTTTTGTGAAGAGAATGGAATTTTCCATGATTTCACTGTTCCTAGAACTCCACAACAAAATGGAGTTCTAGAAAGAAAAAATAAGACGATTCAGGAAATGGCAAGGACTATGCCATATGAAATGAATTTTCTTAAGTATTTCTGGGCAGAAGCTGTAAATACAGCTTATTATATTCAAAAGAGAGTGTTTTGCGACTGTTTTAAATAAAACTCCATATGAGTTATGGAAAGAAAGAAAGTCAAATATATCTTACTTCTATCCTTCTAGTTGGAAATGCACTACATTGAATACAAAAGAAAAGTTAGATAAATTTGATTCTAAGATCAATTCAGGAATTTTCTAGGATATTCGATTACTTCTAAAGCTTATAGAGTTTATAATCTTATTTCTAAATCTGTTGAAGAGTCTATGCATGTGAAATTTGATGATGATTCTCATCTAGATAGAAGAGATGATTCTGGTGATGAAACTTTATCTGCTCCTTTAGTCAATAATCTGGACATGTTACCACCAGACGATCCAACTAATAAGGTAGAAGATATTTTTCAAAATTTTAGTCTTAGAAAAGACTAGAAGTACAAATCTTCTCACCTAAAAAACCTGATTATAGGAGAAACATTAGAAGGAGTGAGAACTAGGTATAAATTTAGAAGAGAGGCAAATGTAGCTTTTGTTTCTGAATTAGAACCTAAGAAAATTGATGAATCTCTTCAAGATGAAACTTAGATTTTAGCCAAATAAGATGAGTTAAATCAATTTACAAGGAACAAAGTTTGGTCTTTAGTTCCTAGACCATCCAATAAGTCTATCATAGGAACCAAATGGGTGTTCAAAAATAAACTAGACGAATCAGGAAGAGTAAACCTTAACAAAGCTAGATTAGTAGCTCAAGGCTATAATCAACTAGAAGGAACAGACTATAATGAAACCTATGCTCCTATAGCAAGACTAGAAGCTATTAGGATTTTACTTGCATATGTTGTTTGAGATAATATAAAATTGTTTCAAATGGATTGAAAAGTGCCTTTTTGAGTGGTTTTATAGATAACGAAGTTTATGTAAAGCAACCCCCTAATTTTGAAGATACTGATAGACTAAACTATGTCTATAGACTTCATAAAGCTTTATATGGATTAAAACAAGCACCTTGTGCTTGGTATGATCGTTTGAGTTCATTTTTATTAGAAATGACTTTATTAAAGGTTAAGTATATAAGAATTTGTTTAGAAAGCATATTAAAAATGAGTTTATAGTTGTACAAATATATGTAGATAATATTATTTTTGGTGCAACTTCTAAGTTATGTTCTAGTTTTGAAAATCTTATGAAGAGTGAATTTGAAATGAGTATGATGGGCAAATTGAAATTCTTTCTTGGTTTACAAATTAAGCAAACCGAAGAAAAGATTTTTATTTAACAATAAAAATATATCAAAGAACTGTTAGTCAAATATAAAATGGAGAAAGTCAAACCTATGTCAACACCTATGCATTCCTCAATCCTCTTATCTAAGCATGAAGTTAGTAAGAAGGTTGATCAAACCCTTTTCAGAGGAATTATTGGTTCTTTACTTTACCTAACTACAAGCAGACCTGATATACTGTTTAGTGTTTGTTTGTGTGTAAGATTTCAAGCACATCCTAGAGAATCTCATTATATTGTTGTCAAAAGAATATTGAGATACTTGGCAAGTTCTACTGATCTTTATTTAATTTATGAGAAAGGTAAAGATTTCAGGGTAATTGGTTACTGTAATGCTGATTATGTTGGAGATAGGATTGATAGAAAGAGTAGAAGTGGAGGTTATCAATTTCTTGGTCAAGCAAGAGGCAAAATTCAATTGCTCTATCTACTGCAGAAGCTGAATACATGTCAGCTGCAAGTTGTTGTTCATAGACATTATGGATTAAGTATCAGTTAGAGGATTATTCTATACAAGAAGATCAATTTTCAATTTTCTGTGATAAGACAATTGCTATCAATCTATCAAAGAATCCAATATAACACTCGAGGGCAAAGCATATTGAAGTTAGACATTATTTTATACTAGACTATATACATAGAGGAATCATCAGTCTACAATTTGTTGAGACGAATCAACAATGGGCAAATATCTTCACTAAACCTTTGTATGAAGATAGATTCAAAGAGATCAGACGAAACTTAAATATGGTAACATTGAATGACCATTCATCTAACACGTCATAACCCAGATGATTCATACAAGAAGAAGATAAAAAGTTGTAAGTTTTAAGTAAATAGTAAAGGTAAGTTACGAATGGTAACTTTTCAAGAGTATGTATAAGAAGGAAATCTTCTCAAGATTCTAAAATACCTTCTACTCTAGAATTTTCTTGAAAAACTTTGAAACTGACTTGTTTAATGCTCTTAACAAAGACAATTCAATACTCTATTCCAAACTTCAAGTTCTTCTCATTTTATATTTTCTTTAGATACTAACCTCGCTACATTAAGCGAAATACGTTTGTGTGTTTAGTGTTTATTCGTTACATATAAAAAATGGAGAAATTTTTTTATTTATGGGAGACACGTTGATTTCACTTCCTTGAAGAAAAATCAGATGGATACCTAACCAGAAATTGAAACAGTTGGTTGAAAACATTTCTTCAACATTCGTGAAAAGGTCTACTTGAATGAGATATATGAGTTCTGGAAGAATGCAAAGGTGGTAGATAGCACCTTAATATCAACGGTAGATGGGTTGTCAGTTATAGTAATACAAGATTCTATCGAGAAGCCTATTGGGTGTCCAAGTATTGGAGCAAAGCTATCTAACAATACAAAATGGGTCACTCAAGGTCGTGTAGATAAAGCTCACATGAATCGACAATTACATGGAATTAGTGATCCAGGAGTCAATAAGGCTTCAATCCTTATTCCGAAGGCTAAGGCTCTCCATTCACTACTTGTTGTGCCCGGGTCCCGGATCCCCATTCCCGAGGCGGACCCTCGGGCTACCCAAAGCATCGGACCCGATCCCAACATCCATACATAATTCGATTTACATATGCAATTTCACACACAAATAACATACGCACAATCATTCGAACTATAAATTAAATACCCCATAAACCAAGGGGCTTCATGCCATTACAATCCAAAGGAAATTTGACAAGTGATAGCAACCATACATAATACAAAATAAGCCTAAATCCTAAAATACATGAAAATGCTCCATGATGATATGCTTGGAGGGCCAACCAAAATACTAACTTAATGCAAAGCTCCTATCTATCTTGGAGTTTCCAATGCCTTGCAAGATCAACAATCGTCTCGATCTACACCTGAGGAGTGGGAGATAATGGGGTGAGCTGCGAAGCTCAGTGGCATATACATTTATAACCATTGGCAATGAGCCACACAATCAGACATAAACATATATATACACAAGCATATAGCAAGTCATTAATTTATTCATTTTCAATCATCTCAAGTATATGAGTACACACTGCAACAATTCATCATTCATCATGCCCAACAAACCAATGATGAATGCACACAAATGGTTCGAGAGTTTCGTAAAATGATCCGGATAAACTGAAGTTTAAACTGTAAACTATCCGAGTCTGATTTCTCAAGGATCTCGTGGCCTCAAGCAGGCAGCCGGGAAAAGGCTATACGTCGACGTGTACGTGACTATCCATCCGTTACTCTCTCACCCAAACAAACACATAACAATTCATTTCATGCTCAAAGCAATTGGTCAAAGCTTTCATATTTTCCATTCTTTTCATTCTTACACAAT
>JANZLD010000006.1:21983015-22005546 GCA_026413575.1 Erythroxylum carthagenense | reverse complement strand
CCTACTCTAACACCAAGAGATGTCACATCTATGCCTACTACTCATCCTAGAGATAAGTATGAACAACTTTTGAATATGCGATGCAATATTAGTTCTCCATCAACTTCTCAAGAGATGCCTTCTAATTATCAGACTCCAGTAAATCACACTATTCTTCCCACTATGGCCTCTTCTTCTGCAAGCACTGCAAGTATGATCTTTCACATCACATTGGTGAAATTTATTAAGTTTAATTGTTTTGTTTATCTAACCAATTAAGATTATGTTATATGCTAATTATAAATTATTCCTTTGTTATTTTAGGATCCACGACTGATCCAAAAAAAACAAGGGGTGTCAGAAAATGACACAAATTGGTGAAGATTAATAAGGTGATAGGTAAGAGATTGGACATAGAGATCTCCCTCGCTAAAAGACAACCAAGTAACTCCGTACAATCTGCCAAATTATCGAGTGAGATTTATGTGGTATCTCGAACTTCCTTACCTATAAGAACAAAATGGAAAAAAAATACTAATAAGGAGTTGGACATTGCATTTGATAAGTTAGACGTAAGTATTATAAAAATATATAATTTGTACGTGTTTGTCATATGCCTAAAGCTTTTACCAATAATTTATAAATTTTTGCTGCAAAAGTTAGAAGTCAAGGGAATGAGAACTGACAACGAAGTATGTGCTGCTGTGAAGAAGTTTCTTGCTTTAAGGTCTAAAGATCAAAGATTTCATTTAGAAAAGCATTTTACCAAGCACGGAAAGGATGTTAAGCCGCATAATGTCACAGTAGCAGAGTGGATGGATTTATGCGAATATTGGAAGCAATCAGCTACAAAGGTTAGTTTATTTGATCAAAAAACTTAATTTCATAATTTTTTTGACAACTGGTTATATTTTAGTATTTATGAATTGTTATTTATAGATGTTATAGATTTTTTTACATGTACAATTAGGAAAAAAGTCAATGAGTCAAATTGGATAGGATTCAGGTCAAATGTTGACCAAACTCCGACTCTAAGTCCTTTATAACAATACGGCATGAGATTGTGAATTATTATCTTTTTAATTATATTTCTTTATGATTGAAATTTCAAAATTTATAATAAATATTACTAGTAATATATTTCTATACAACAGAGTGACAGAGATGGAAAAGAGTGTGACCGGATGAAGCTATGGTATCACACTTATTATGATGAAAGTAAAGGGAAAAATGGGTGAGTACATAATTCATTTACAAATATTTCTTAAATGAGACTGTGTATGTAATTAATTCTTACTTTTTCAAGAATTAATGTGTCACGAATTAACACATTCAATTGAACAAGGTCATTCGATGATAGTGGATGAAGTATGCGACAAAATCTTGGGGCACTAGATTAGATTACGTTGTTAGCATGAAAATTGAGCCTCGACCATAAGGGAAGACTTCAGTCAAAAAGAGACTTCGAGATGAATTATAGGAATCGAAGAAGGTTAATCAAGGTTTACAGTCTAAAGTTGATGAATTGACTAAAAATTTTGAAGAAATGCAGGATCGATTAACTACCGAAATCGAACAATGAAAAAAGGTCTTAAAACTTTTATGTGCTACACATAATATTCGTTTAGATAAGATAAGTAATTATATTGACATATTAAACACTTATAACGTATTTTTTATATTAATTACTATATTATGACATGATTGGAAATTGTAATTAAATAATAAATTGTCTGCACGTATTAAATTCTTGTTATATATGAATAATTATTAAAATTAATAATATACTCAAAAAATTGAAGAATTATTAAATAAATAAATTCCATAAATAATATTGAATAGTTATTAAATAAATAAGATTTAAAAATTTATTATTTAAAAATAATAATTAAAATAGAATAATAATTAAATTAAAATTATTTTCAAAATATTGAAACAAAATAAAAGAAAAAATAATTATTAAACTTGAAAATTATTTTCAGATTTAATAAAAAGAAATAATTATTAAAATTGAATAATTATTAATTTAAAATTATTTTTTGATAAATAAAAAATTAAAATTAAAATTGAATAATTATCAAATTTATTCTTATTTTTGGATAAATGAAAATTTTTTATTATTAAAATTCAACATTTATTAAAATAATTTTATTTTTGGATATTTAAAAAAATACATTACTTACAATCTGAGACGTTTTCTTTAAACATCGAGGATTATCCAACCTTTTGATAACATTTTTTGAAACATCACAGAATATTAAACTTTTTTGCAACGTTTTTCATATAACGTCATCGAAACCTTTTCCTTACATTACCTTTGGTGACGTTTTTTAAAACATCGCAAATGGGATTATGCGATATTTCTTGACCTGGGATCTTTTCTTGTAGTGACACATCCAGAAGTCCCTCAAAAAGTAGTTCAAAGATCAAAAGATTTTCTTTAAATCTCAAAAAAAAAACCTCTTGATTATGATAAAGTTTATACCTTAAACACACAATGTGGTAAGTTTATGCAACTTAAACTCCTATAATGTTAGATGAACAAGATAAGAGTTACAAGGAATTTACATTGATTTTTTACGTAGGAAATGACTTATTTCTTCCTTGTTGCTTTTGTACTTGAATTAACTTAAAACCCACTTAATCCTTACGACTTTTATAATATGGTTTAATACAAGACTTTTAAATATGTTTGACAACGCATGGTTTGTTTTGTATTTTGTCTTTGTTGTGTTCAGCCAATAAGGTTGGAATACTGTTTATCTTTCAGGACACTCCATTTTCAGCTGTCACACAAGATAGGGACAAACATGGAGAGGATAAGGTTGGCTATTTTTCTTCCTCTTCTTCTTTTTTGTTTCTTTGGAGGGCTATTATTTTCGCTCCCATGGTTAAGAGAACTCAACATAATACGAGATGGATTACATGCATGAGAGCCGCAGCTTTTCAATGGTAAATTTGTGTGTGTACTATTTTCCTTGCGGTTTATAGAGTGTAATAATTTTGTACCCCTTATACATAACAAGCAAATTCAGGATTATTCCTGAATTTTTGTACTTCAGACAAACATTACTTAAATTTTAGATAACAAAGGGTAACCTTGTATAAATTTTCCCTAGATCGATTAATTTAATAATAAATCCAAGAAATGAAAGACAACTAAAAGGCAACCATCGATGATTAAATACCAAAAAGGACCCTAGATCCTGACTCAATGGATCGTTTCTACTTTCAGCAAATTATCTTGATCATTATTTACACAATTTAATAAGACAATTTGAGCATAACTCTACCACCATAACGTGAGGCAGGAGGCAGAGTTGTGTTGCGTTTGAATTTGACTGCTTGTGTTTTGCACGCAAATAAAAAGTAAACAAAAGCGTACACTTGGAAGGTTGGCCCCGAACCTATGGACTTCATTCAATTTTGACAAAACTGTGTATGGTTCCTGCCAACCTTCGTGAGACAAGACCGAGAGAGAAATAGAGAAATTGGAGCCACCAAATACCAAGGTGGCTCCAAGCTTCACCTAAAGGTCAGTATGTGCTTAGCCCTCTCAGTGTCTTACTAGCCGCCCCCAGTTGTCACTTACGTGAATTTGTGACCCTTTCTATTTTGGTTACCATAACACTAACAGCCATGTCCCATCTCTCTTTCACAAGCACTGGTTTTCCTCAAAAATAACTCCGCCCCATGTTTCATTTCATTGGCCATTCGGAGGTTCCATGCGCCGCTTCTCACTCCACAAGTTTGGCCCTCTTTGAACTTTTATACTCGTTATTTCTTTTTTCTTTCATATCGCTTCGCCTGGCTTGACTATTTATCTCCAACCAGTACATTTTTAACTTTTATTACTCTAGCTGTCCATCATTAATCATGACCTGTAGATATTTAGGCTGGTGCAAGTTCGAAGAATATTCTCTGCCTATTTGTATTCAATCCATTCCCACTAGCTCCCACTAAACAAGTCTTTTGGATTAAGTGGCTAAGTCCCATTCTCTCTCTAGTTAACTGGACTGGTAACATCTAATTGGGTCATCTCAAGGAATTGAAAAAGTTTGAGAACGTATTTCAAACATAAAAAGGAAGAAAAAGTGAAGAAGAAATCATTATCTTTTCATAATTCACTGGGTCTGTTATTTTTTGATGATACTCAGATAAATGTATAAGAACATGAAATGGCCATCTATAAAAATGATCCACCGGCATTTACATGCTTGCTATACTTCTTCTCAAAATATCAATCACCTTTAAATTTGATGCAACACATGATGGATATTGGATGGCAGATCATATAATTAATCAGGTTAAGATAGTCAAGTAGAAAGAAAATAATATAAATTGCAAGATAGAAATTGTTACTAAGTTATACTGCGATAATAATTATTACAGAAGTAGGAATGCGTTATTCCTTGCGACGTGAAAAGTAGTATAACAGTAGTATTAGAGAAGAAAAAGAGAGTCAAGTTGATACAAAGTCGTACTATGCCTTATTGAACCTAACGTCTATTGAGTATTTGCATAGTCGATATGTGCCAAAAGAGATATTTTGCTCTTAGGGTTGATCATTCAATTAGTGCTAAATGGGCATCGAGTAAATATGCTACAGTTTTGGAATTCAGGGACTCCTATACAATGATATATATAGTTTCTTCGTAATGATTTCAAAATCCACTAGTAAGTACACAAAGTAGGGGTAAGCCCAGGCAATTCTAGTTCACCCCAATTTTTCTGGCCGTCCTCCTCTATAGTTGTTTTTTTTTTCCCCATTTACCTACTGGGGACGTTATACTTGGCCCGAGTTCATCTATTTTTAACTTCTCAGTAACTCGGCATTAACTATAACAAGCGGGGGAATTCTTTTTTGTGTGCTAAAGGACGGGCGGTTTTGGCATAGAGGAATAATATTTCAATATTTGGCATTTTCATTAATTTGATTGAAAAAACGATTAAGTGGTGCATATTTTATTCAACATCTGGAAATGTGCTGTGGCTCCAGTAGAATCCTAATAGTCCCTTTCGGTCCATGCAAACCACTTGAGCTGGATATAAAATTTTCTGTAAAATTTTATTATATTTTATAAGTTTTAGTTATTTAATTATGTGAATATCGCATTTATTTATATAAAATTACGTAAAATTTACATAAATAAATAACTAAATTTTACGAGATAAACTAAAACACTATAAAAGTAGGCGGAAGATTTAAACTCTTTAATCCCGGCCGCAGCCCAAACCGAGAGAGACTAACATTATCAAAAATTAATTTAAAGTATAAAAGTAGGCGGAAGATTTACTTTTGGTTCTTTCAATTTATCTTCTCTTCCCCTAACATTATCAAAAATTAATATAAAGTATGAACCGCTCATTTTGCAGCCTACAGAAATGAAAAAGAAATATAAACAAATGAAATGATGTCACTGATTCGATGGGATGGGTCCCATGTTTTTGCCCTCAAACCCAGTTTGCAAGTCCTATATAAGGTCCCCATCATTCCACTAGATTGTCGCTGCAGTGAAATTGGACGAGAGCGGAGAGAGAGATAGAAAGAAGGGGAAAAAAAGGAGCCAAAATACTGCAAACTTCGGTTGCTTTCTTTCTTAGTCCCTAATGGCGGCCTCAGTCGACAACCGCCAGTTCCACCTCAACGGTGTGGATCGTCCGTTTAAATCCAGGTCCATTCACCGCTCCGATTCTCCCATTCGAACCTACAACCTCCCCTCTTCCAACCAAGACTTTCCTCGGTACACCAAGAAACCGGTTCCGACAATGGAGGACGACTCGTCGAGCGAGGACGAGGCTGATTACAAGGATCTAATCAGTAAAACTAACAGCGAGCTGGAGCCATCGGTTTTGGACTCGAGAGACGAAGGAACCGCCGATAATTGGGTGGAGCGTAACCCAACCATGGTCCGGCTCACTGGGAAACACCCCTTTAATGCTGAGTCCTCATTAGACCGGCTCATGCACCACGGTTTCATCACGCCGGTTCCGCTCCACTATGTTCGCAACCACGGAGTGGTTCCCAAAGCCACGTGGCAGGACTGGACCGTGGAGGTTGGCGGTCTAGTTAAAAGACCTGTCCGGTTCACCATGGACCAGCTGGTGACAGAGTTCCCGAGTCGGGAGTTCCCGGCGACTTTGGTGTGCGCAGGAAACAGACGGAAAGAACAAAACATGGTGAAACAGACCATAGGATTCAACTGGGGGGCTGCCGGGGTGTCCACTTCGGTATGGCGCGGTGTACCGTTGCATTTGGTGCTCAAGCGGTGTGGGATCTACAGCCGCAAAAGTGGAGCCATGATGGTGTGTTTCGAAGGCGATGAGGATTTGCCAGGTGGCGGCGGGTCCAAGTACGGGACGAGCATTAGAAAGGAATACGCTATGGACCCATCAAGAGATATTATCCTGGCCTATATGCAAAACGGTGAGCTTTTGACACCGGACCACGGTTTCCCAGTAAGGATGCTGATTCCTGGCTTCATTGGGGGTCGCATGGTTAAATGGTTGAGGAGAATTATTGTGACCACAAAAGAATCAGATAGTTATTACCATTACAAGGACAATAGGGTCCTGCCTTCTCACGTCGACGCTGAACTTGCTAATGCTGAAGGTAGCTAAATATTGCCATGAGTTTCAGAATGACATTTTCTTTTCTAAGTGAAATCTCCTCCTATTATAGAAAAAGTATTCTGTCGGGCGGCTTAAATTGCTCTTCTAAGAATATAACAAATAACAACTTTATTGCTCTTCTAAGGACCAACTAACAAATGCTAACTTTTATGTGTCCTGTGCGCAGGTTGGTGGTATAAGCCAGAGTATATCATCAATGAGTTGAATATAAATTCGGTGATAACGACGCCCTCCCATGAAGAGATCATACCTATTAACTCCTGGACTACCCAAAGGCCATACACTATGAGGGGATACGCATATTCAGGTGTGTATCATCTTCAAGGTTATACAAGTCAATACGGGGTTGTTCAAGGCCTGCATGCATTCCCTCGTGCCAACAAAATTGTTGGGTTGTTTTGTCTTTTTAGGTATAGCTAATAGACTAGTGCTCCTATTTTCTAATAGAATTTTCCTTAACCGTCGGAGGATGAATCCACTCTGTTTCGTAGGAAAAGCAGCTTTTGTTTGCTGCCTCAACTTGTGTCTAAGCTAAGCTATTCTTGGAAAAAAAAAAAAAAAGAGAGATCCATCGGCCTTAATTAGTACCTTCTTGTTTTACGAGCTTCTCTGTGCTATATAGGTGGTGGTAAAAAGGTAACACGCGTGGAGGTGACTATGGACGGAGGTGACACGTGGCAAGTGTGTGACTTAGACCATCAAGAGAAGCCAAACAAGTATGGCAAATACTGGTGTTGGTGCTTTTGGTCGCTGGAGGTGGAAGTTCTTGACCTGCTTGGAGCCAAAGAGATAGCGGTTCGAGCCTGGGACGAGACACTCAATACCCAGCCTGAGAGGCTCAATTGGAATGTGATGGTGCGTATAGTTAACCTATGTGTTTTAAGTCTGGAAATATCTGCAATGCAAGTTGTGGACGAAAAAACTAAATCCCAAGTCGGCAAGTACGACCTTACCACTTTTTGAAAGTGACCTTAGGTTTTTGATAATTGGTAGGACTAAAACCTTGTATTGTATTGTATGCTGCTGGCGCCGAATAACTAGGATCCACAGAATAGGGAATTGTGTGCGCTCAAGCCCACTTGGTCCTTTACCGTTTCCTGATTAATTATATTTTATTTCCAAAATTGCGTTGACTGGTATTTGTAACAGAATCTATTGCGTTTTTTTATGAGAAAGTTTCCACCGCGATTTTCTTTTCCTAGTAAACAACTCGTAGTTTTAGAGGAATCCCATGGCCAGTTTCGTGCTACAAAATGTTATTTGTATGAGACATGAAAATGAAAAATAAAATAACTTTATTGATTATATATATATATATATATTTAAAGAAACAAATTAGAAACGGTTATATGCTTGCTTATGATTGTATTAACTGCTCATGTTAATTTACAGGGGATGATGAACAACTGTTGGTTCCGCGTAAAAACAAATGTGTGCAAGCGTCACAGGGGCGAGATTGGAATTGTGTTTGAGCACCCCACCGTGCCAGGCAACCAGTCCGGCGGCTGGATGGCCAAGGAAAGACATTTAGAGATATCATCAGAAAACAACCAAGCTCTTAAAAAAAGTGTTTCAACACCTTTCATGAACACTTCTAGTAAAACCTTTTCCTTGTCCGAGGTGATGAAGCATAATTCAGCTGACTCTGCATGGATCATCGTCCACGGTCACGTCTACGATTGCACTCGCTTCCTTAAAGACCATCCTGGTGGCGTTGACAGTATTCTAATCAATGCTGGCACTGATTGTACAGAAGAATTTGATGCTATACACTCTGATAAAGCGAAGAAAATGCTTGAAGAGTACCGGATTGGAGAGCTCGTCTCCTCGGCAGCATACACGTCTGACTCGAATGCCTCCTCCCCTAACAACTCGATGCATGGTGCCTCCAACATGAACCCCCCACACTTGGCTCCTATCAAAGAAGTGATTAGTGTTACTGCTAATGTTAAGGAGACAAAAACTGTTGCCCTTGTTCCACGAGAGAAAGTTCCATGCAAGCTGGTGAAAAAGGAGTCACTTTCTCATGACGTGCGTCTTTTTCGATTTGCTCTTCCAATGGAGGACCAAGAGCTCGGATTACCAGTAGGGAAGCACATCTTTCTAAGTGCAACCATTGATGATAAGCTGTGCATGCGAGCTTACACTCCCACAAGCACCTTTGATGTGGTGGGCTACTTTGATCTTGTCATCAAAATCTACTTCAAAGGTGTGCACCCAAAGTTTCCCAACGGAGGCCTCATGTCACAGTACCTCGATTCTCTGCCACTCGGGGCAGTCGTGGACGTGAAAGGTCCGCTGGGTCACATTGAGTACACTGGTCGTGGCAACTTCACCGTTCAAGGCAAGCCCAAGTTCGCCAAGAAACTGACAATGATCGCAGGCGGGACAGGTGTAACACCAATTTATCAGGTTATTCAAGCCATTTTGAAGGATCCTGAAGATGAAACAGAGATTTATGTGGTATATGCGAACCGAACAGAGGACGACATTTTGCTAAGGGACGAGCTTGATGGTTGGGCCAAGGAGCATAGTGAGAGGTTAAAAGTGTGGTATGTGGTTCAAGAGTCTATCAGGGAAGGGTGGCAATACAGTACTGGCTTCATTACTGGGAATATCCTAAGAGAGCACGTCCCTGAAGGATCAAACGACGTTTTGGCTTTGGCTTGTGGACCGCCACCAATGATTCAGTTCGCTGTTCAGCCTAATCTGGAGAAGATGAACTATGATATCCAAAATTCATTGTTAGTCTTCTAATGGAAATGTGTAGGTGGGGTGTCTTAGAATAAAATGTACTTCTCATGATGTACATATTAATAATTAGTTCCACATATATATATTTGTTTCATCTTTGCTTAGGCTTTCTTTTTTGGAAATAAAGAGTTGTTGGATGGGAGTAATTGGTACTTTTCAACGTAAAAGCAAAGAGCTTGTTCTCTGTGTAGATTATTTCAAAAACATTACCGGGATAAGTTAAATTCACCGAATAATTACGTTTCAATAAGAATATAAACATGATTTTCCTTATCCTATTGGGTGGAAACTTCAACCAATGACAAACTTCCTTTCAGTGAGAAAATCCAGTGATCAGGATAAGATATAAAGGTATGAATGGGTACATAACAATGATACTTTTGACGAAATTGTGTTTAGAGCATACAAAAGTACCAGTCAGGCATTCTTGATTCCAGTGTCCTAATCTAAACAATGCCATTGGCTAGACGTGCCAATTAAAATGTCGTACGGGGGTTCGAGGGCGGAGACCGATAGAGCCAATAGCAGCGTGTCCCTCGGCGTTGCTGTCAGAAGCTAGCTAACGATTGCTCAAGCGGTCGCTGCAAGCCATGTGATTCTCGGGACGGTAGATGTAGCTCCACTGTTAGATTGATAGCAACGTACTAAATGAAAATTTTTTAATTTATAGTATTTGATATGGTCGTAATCTAATATACTATATAATTCAATGTTTCAAATACTGTGGATGAATTTAAAAGCTTAGACAGATAGTTACAATTCTTTGTGGGTAGCAGCAGTTACTTTCACCACGTGCCCAAGTTCTGAGAGGTTAAAAGCCCACGTACAAGGTCAAAAACAAGTAAATAACTCGTCTCAAAAGATGACAAATTGATTTGGTTTCAATAACAAACTCTAATCGTGCAAGCCTCCAGCATAAGGCAATTGTTTAGTCAGTAGGACTCAAATCAGAAGGGTGTGGTTGGGTCTGATAATGTATCGAAGTCTCAATAAATTGGAAAGAACTAATAAAAGGCACGTTAATTGAAAATAATAATTTGTTCAAAATTGGTGTTGCATAGATAGAGAGAAATAAATGGTAAATTCCAAAAGTTTGATAACGTAGCTAGCGCCGCGTCCGAGAGATAGACAGAGGCAGACGTCTGGTCTGCAGGTGCAGTGGTGAGGCAAAGCAGAAGGGTGTTGTTTGGTGCATGGAAGGGTCATCATAAGAGTTTTCGGTTCCACTCAACTACGTATCTTTAATTGGGCCTCCCGGCTCCCCTCTTCCTCTTCTGCCAACTTTTATGTTAAAGTATTTAATGAATTAAATAGTAATTACCTTATTTGCGAAAGGGAATCGTTCACCGGCCCTCTTTTCACCATCCTGGGAAACGATAACCTTTTCGTACGCGTGTCTTTTCTCTTTTCGTGTTTCGTTTTTTGTTTTTGAGATGCACACGTCTAATCCTACGTGATGGACAATGGTTAATTTAGAAGTAGATTCCCTTGGCATTACCGATGGACAAGTCCCCGTTTTGGTCCTTCCTAGTTGGGTGTCAAATCATCTTCTCTTTGGGAAATTTTACAATATTTGAAAAATTAGATCACATATAAATCTGAGTAAAGTTTCATCTTAAAATTAATTGGTGATAAATGGAATAGTCCACTAGACTTATATGTTACTCTTCTTTCCTCTCTTTCTCTAATGTGGGACAAACTCTCACTTTACGTGACATAATCTATTATTTGTAGGGATTAACGACTAACATAAGATTAACCTGCTTTAATACTATGTTAGAATTTATAATAGACCTACAGGCCCACACGAGAAGGAAAGTTAGACTACATACAACTCTAAGTGAAGTTTCATCCTAAAACCAATTAGTAATAGATGAAGTAACCCACTAGACTTATATGTTACTTTTCTTTCCTCTCTTTCTTCGACGTGGGACAAACTTCCACTTTATATTTCAACACGTGATCATGCACATTGAGAGTATAGGTGAACGGCCCTACTTTTCAGGATTTAATCTGTACGCACTCTATATACACACACACACGAATGTGAGCAAATTCACATCTGAGTGAGATTTTAACTAGATATTGATAATAATGATATATATACACCATCAAGATTATATTGAGTTTACAATATTTTATTTAAGTGTTTATTAGTTTTGTTCTCATTTAGTTATCTTTAACACTTTACACATTTTCTCTTTTTCCTGGATACCAGAGAAGAGCTCACTTTTTTGGTCATGAAGTAATGTGGAAAGTATATGCCTTATTCAAAAAGATGAGAGTATATTCCATGTCTACTAATTAGCCTAATTAATTATCAATTTAATTATTTTTTCCAATTTAACATGGAAATTCACCACAACTTGCTAACATCTAATTAGAAACTTGCACGTAAAAGCAATTACTAAACGTCAAAAGCAAAAACATAACTTTTTGTGGATGCGAGTGCTGCTCTTAATAAATGAACAACAACAGTAGTGGAGTCTCACACAAGTTGGAAAATGCCTCCAAGAACATTGGTAGGTTTTAGTGATTCTTTCACTTTTCTCTCCGTCTCTTTTCAGCCAGTTAGTAGTAATATTCTAAAATTAATCCTTCTGTATTTATTTATTGACTAGCTTTTAAGAATCCTCATTTCGTTGACTGACCTTTCCCATGGGCTTTTTGAATTGTTTAATCTTCCGTCCTACAATCCTCAATTATTGAAGTTAAAGGAGTTGTCCTAGTCCGAGTCTTTCTAGCTGTGATGTCGGCTACATGGGACCAACAAGTGTGCTGTCCGTTACATCAAAATTTGTCGCCAGCAGAATTTCTTATATGATACTCACTTAATAGACTAATAATGTAATAGTAATCTCTGAGTTACTAAGGGATTCTTCTAGCTAAAATAAAATTGAAGGGTTAAACTATTTTTATGTATGTAGCCATTTAAAATTTGAGGTCAAAATTTTATCTTCTACAAAAGACTTACCCGATTTGAACAGATATTAGTCTAAAAGTGAATAACTTAAAGGTGCCTTTTATAATTGAAACCTTTTTTTAAGTATATCATAAGCAATAAAAAAAAAGTAATAATTTCAATCGGGATAATTCATAAAATTCCTATAATGGCCGACAGCGACAGAATTTCGATAAATGGTACTATGACATGGTTAGTTGGATTGGTAATTCTCGAAACTATAAATAAGTTCATAACTCTATAGAGAAAATAGTTAATTCAGATTAGTGAATAACTTAAAAGTTTACAGGACCACCATTATTGCACAATTGTATGAGATTTTTACCTCGTATGACTTCTACAAAGTCAAACAAAATTTAATATTTGAATTTTATTACTTATCTTGATTATTTCTGTGTTATAAATAATATTCAAATTTATGAATTATTCCCCATTTGTAAGATCAACATGCTATATTTGTAAATTATTATCAAATTGGGATAACTTTTGATCAAAAGAAAAGAAAAGGGATTATATTTAAAATTTCCAAACATATTAATTATCTATTTTATTATTATTCTATAATAAAATATTATTTTACTGACATATGTTTATGTTTTTTTATGTTTACAATTAACACTTAACATTTTTTATTAAATAAAATTTTAACTTTTTTTAGAAATTAAAAAGATATATTAATTTCCAAAAGGAATTATAATGTTTAATATGTTCTTTGGTCAAGAACTAACATCCATAACTTGCTAGCAATAAGCAAAGAGGATCTAAACAAATATTGAAGAGTGAAGAGGTAAATTGCTGTTTGTTAAGCTAAACTCTCCCATACTTGATTAAAGCTTGCCAATTCTTGTATCTTTAGTTAAGTAATTGAGTTGGTCTAGACAACTTATAAATTGCCTCACTAGTTCAATAGGTCTCTTCTTACTAGAATGTAGAGTTTCCTAAAAATGCAGGCCATATAGGACTTGAGAGGATGGTCGTTGTCGACCATCTCCATATTGATCCCATCTTTTGGAGCTTTAATTTGTACTATTTGTTTGATCTAGTTGATAGATTCCTCCTGCCATTCTTAAGTCCCTTTATATACATTTTGAAAAAAACTTTCATTTCTTTACTTCCAAATTATATATATAGAGCAACTAAATACCAATTTAATGATTTTTTTTTGTCAATTATGGTTTTCTTACATACAAACTTATCCATTACACTAATTGATCCCACTTCTCTAGCTAACATGATAACACAAAGTTGTTATATTCTTACCAATAACACAAAGTTGTTGTATTCTTACCTAGATAGTTTTAGATAATTTACACTTGAATAACATATATTAGGCATTTTCATTCTGTAAGTTAAAAAGGCTACATATTTGATTTAAATCCCTTTATTGTGCTTCTCAGCTTAACTTTTTTTCTTCTAAACTTGTTCTTGATCTCTAACTATAAGACAAGGGAAGCTTTAAGAACATTACAGTCAGACCAAGTCAGCTTATACCATAGAACTTTTGGCGAAGGATCTGTGATGATTAAGTACCATGATTTATTAAGAAGGTTTTAAAAGCGTGTCGGATCTATATTATTATTTAAAAGCATGTAGGATCCATATTATTATATCCTCCTAACCTGGGTTTGGACTATCATTTAGTACAGTCTCCATCACTAAGGTAAGTCTTCTTACCCTGCTACAATAATATCCATTGTGGATAAAGTCTTTAACCTGAGCCCTATTTAAGGACCCGGTCAAGTGATTTTAAATCATTCCAATTATTGTGCCAAAAGATGTCAGCTATCCATTCCCAACTTTAATCACACTCTTGATCCTATCATTGAGTTTGAAGAGCTAACTCAAAGTTCATAAAAGTGTAGTTGTTAGCTTCTTCTACAATTAATTTTACCTTTTAGGAAAACCATACGGATCCATTTGACCCAAATTGCTTCTTTGTTAGTGAATATCCTCTGTAACCTCTTTAACATTAACACTTCATTGATAATTTTAAGGGATTTGATGCCCAATCCCCTTTTTTTCATTGGTTAACAAACTTAATTCCATTTCACCTTAGCTCTATAGTAATTCTATATGTTCCCTGACCACAAAAAGTTCTTTAAAAGCTTCTCAATCTCTTTTATAAGGTTTTTTGGCAAGAGAAAATGTGACATACAGTACATCTACATGTTATCGAGAATAGGAATAATAGATTAAAGTCTCCCTACAAAAGAAAGGAATCTATTTATCTAGTTGTTCACTTATCTATAAATTGCTTCAAATAAAGGTTTACAATCTTCAAATGTAAGTTTTCTTTTTTGGTAATATGTAGCCCTAAGTATTTAAAAGGTGGATCCTTAACATTGAGGCCTAAATTAATGGAAACAAACTACCTATTGCCTCGATCTAGTTGAAAGGATTATATGACTCTTCAAAGTATTCATTAAAAAGTAAGATATGAGTTTAGATTCCTTATGAGAGTCCATGAGTAACATAAAAGTGGATGTTTCAGCCTCACATAGGAGTAATAGATCATTTATAAAAGAAAGGCTAACAATATTTAATTCCTTACATTTATGATGATAAACCGAACTCTTTTCCTTATGAATATTGTGAGATAACATTTTGTTGTATTTCTAGGCAAACTATAAACAGATAAGGAGACAAAAGGTCCCCCCTATCTGAGCACCTTAGTTATTTTAAAGACTTTTGTTATGAACACTATATGAGGTAGTTTCTATGCAGTAATGGATCCAATTTTTGAACTTACATTGAAAATAAAATGCTTTAAATTTTATTGAAAAAACCTCTATATGATTGAATCACATTCTTTTTGGAAATCTAACTTTATGGCACAACAACTATGATCGTTCGTCTTGTGATAGTTTTTGGAAAATTATTCAGTAAGAAGGATATTATCTCTAATATTTCTACCTTCTATAAATGCACCTTGACATAGGTTAACAATTGTGTTAAGAACAATCTCAAATATGTTTGCTATCAATTTAGAGATCACTTTGTATATGAGTTTACAATAAAATATGGGTCTATAATCCCTAAGATGACTCAGGTTTAAAACCTTTGACATTAATTGAATGTATACTTTATTTAACTACTTTAATATGACTCCATTAAAGAAGATGCTAAAACTCACTTGGTTACCTACTATTTCATAAGGCTCCAAGACTTTTGAAAGAAGAAACCATTGAATTAATCTAGCCTTGGAGCCTTATTTGCAATAATGAAAAAAAAACATTTTCTTATCATCTTCAGAGTGAAAAGGTCTTATAAGCTCCTCATCTTGCTCCTTGGTGATGTTCTAATTGGTAAATAAGCTAAGTATCTACATAAAGGAAAAAAGAATCAGTGGTTTCACCTAAGGATTTTTGTAAATAATTATGAATTATGTTAAGCAAATCCTTTTGCTTCCATATTAGCTCCCCACTCTGTACAAAAATCATGAATTATGTTAAGCAAATCCTTTTGCTTCCATATTAGCTCCCCACTCTGACTTTTAAGATAGTGTACCCTATTTAAATTTCTCTTGAAGATTATAACATTATGGAAAAATTTGGGATTCAAGTCTTCTTCTTCTAACCACTAGATGATTAATTTTTCTTAATGAGGGAATAGTGGTTGCTTAAGGCTTGGGTATAGACAGATGGTATTTGATTATCTTTGGTTCTCAAGGGCTCATTTTTCAAGTCAACAATAATCTCTGCTTTGATAAGGATTAGGGTTTCCCTGCTCTATTAGATCTTCATTCTGGAACTAAAATTCCTATTATAGTAAAGGGCCTTTAGCTTAGGTTTCGTTACATGGAGTTTCCTTACACAATTAAAAGGTTTATAGCTTTAGATTAGTAGCTTTAGTTTGATATATGTGAATTATATTGTATTTTCTAGGATTTAGAATGTGTTTTTAAGTGTTTGCTTAGGTGATAATCATGCGTTTAGGACTAATTTATGTTCTTGTTAGTATGTTTGTGTGTTTTGTTTTATTATTATTGATAAGGGCAAGAATTTGATCTTAATTGTATGCTTTAAGGGATTTTAAACATGTTTGATGATGAGTAGAGATAGGAAAATTGAAGAAAAGATGAAGAAAGAGTTGGATAACAAGATGAGTCATGATCGTACAATTGTATGATCGTGCATAAGTGCAATAGAAGTTTTGGCTAAATCTCTATCAAGGTCATGGATATCGTGCAAAGCTTCCTATACATCCTCTCTGTTACTATCGTGCATAATAGTGTAAGAGGTAGATTTTCAAGTCATGAGATTTTTATACTTTTAATTATTTTGGGTTATTTTTGGAACAAAAACAAATGGAGAAACTCTAAAAAGAACCCTAAGAGGTTCAAGAGTATAAAAAGGAAAAGAAAAACATCAATAAGGCAGTTGGAAGCATTAAAAAAAACACCAAATAGAGAAATCTCTTGAAGAATACAAGCTATAGACTTTTCTAGCTTAAGGACAAAGAAGAGAGAACATCCATAATTCAAACTTCTATTATTTTCTTTTCTTTACTTATTATTATTGAATGATGCTGATGAATCAGTTAGGATATTTGTTGGTTATGGATTGTTAAACTCATTTAGGGATTACTTTTGAATTGTTTACATTATTGATTTAATAGAGATATGCTTTATAATGTTTGTTATTTTTTATTTAATTTAACTTAAGAAGTGGATTGAATTATCTGTGTTATGTTGTGAAAATAGAGTTGGTACCATAATAAACCTATAAACATCAAATTAATAGGAAATTAAAGAGAAATCTTAATTGTTTGTTAGTTACCTATAAGATTGCTTCAAATCAAATTGACTAGTTAGGACGATTTTTTATATATCATGAGGTCACAATTATATTTCTATCTAATTAATTGAGATTGTTTGACTAGATCTCAAGAGAGATTAATCATAATTGTTGGATATTTAAGGTTGAGTAGTGTAAAATCAAGAAGCTGAAGTAAAAACAAATAAGGATTGAAGTAAATCCTAAGTTTTGATCATTAATTAATTAACTATTTTACTATAGCTTATTTAATTGTTCAATCATCAATTTTATTTAGTTTAGCTTATTTTATCATTATATTATCATGTTGTTGACCTTAAACAAAGTGTTATAAAAATTTTTAGGTGACTAATACAATCTTTGTGGGAACGATACTTTTTTTAACATAATATATGATTCATGTACTTGCAGTATTTATGAGTTTTTAAATTAAAATTCAACAAGTTTTAGTGTCATTGTTAGGGGTTGATAAGTTAGCATCTAGTGAAATTTGAATTACTTTGATTTAAGAATTTTAATACTCTTCTTGTGTGATTGTAGGTGCATGAACATATAAGCAACTAGGAGTTCAAACAAACTCTTAAATACATAAGTTTCCAACATCACTAAGTAAGACAACGAGATTAAAAAATCAAGACTCTAAGAAGCTATAAAGATATCAATGGTTGACGCAAGAAATCAAGGAGGATAGAAATGAGGTCGGGGTTCAATGCTAATCAATAATGGATTACAAGATCACCAGTGTAGACAAATTCTTTTGAGATTAAATTAGCATTGCCAAACATGTCACAGAATAATGACCAATTTTATGGACTTGCCAATAAGGATCCTAATGTTCATTTGGCTAATTTCTTAGAGATATATAACATGTTTAGGTATAGTGGGTTATTAGAGGATGTAGCCAAGATGAGATTATTCCCATTCACCTTTAGAAATTGAGTCAAGGCATGGTTAAATTCTTTTAGCCTAAAGAACATGATGATATGGGAGAAGTTAGTACAAGCCTTTATGGCTAAACACTTCCCCGTAACAAAGGCTACAAGGATAACAAAGGAGATAACAAATTTCTAGCAAAGTGAAGGGTAATTATTATATGAAGTGTGGGAAAGATTCAAGGAGTTGTACAGAAATTGCAAAGGAGTTGTCCACACCATAAATTACCTAAAGAGTTCATTTTGTAAACCTTCTACAATGGAGTAAATCCACCTATTAGAGTTACCATTGATGCAACAACTGAACGTTCATTAATGAGGAAGACAATTGATGTTGCACTTGATTTGTTAGAGGAGATGACAAATAGTAGCTGTCTATAGACATTAAAAAGGAGTAACAATAATAAGTCTTTAGAGAATAGAAGTGAGTGGTTGTTGTTGATTAGTGACAACATTATAGGCTAAAGTAACAAACCTAGATAAGCAATTAAACAACTTAAAAGTTACTTCTTCTAGCCCACTAAAAGTGGTACAATATGGATGTGAATTACGTGGTCAAAAATTACCATATTATAGTTAATTGCTTTTTAGTAAAACGCAACAATATAGAGCAATTAAACGTCATGGACTATAACTTGGTTGAGTTAGTAACAACACTTATTCTAACACTTGTAATATTTCCACCCAAATTCCTATTAATCTAAAACGTAGGAAACCAAATGAGAGCACATGCCCTACTAGGATTTTAGCAAGATAGGTTCGGTTTATTAGAATCAAAGATAGAAATTTTAATGGATATGTTGAAGCCCAAGTTGAAAAGCTAAGAAGAGAGCCAAAAGAAGATAGAAACTAGGTTCAAACAAATTATAAAGAAACATTCTTCTTCCATCCATAATTTGGATGTTCAAGTGGGAAACTAAGCTAATGCATTTTTTGTTTGAAGTGTGGGGAGTCTCCTAAGAAATACAAAGTCTTATCTAAGGTAGCAACTAAAGGTCATCACACTTATAAGTGGGAACAAGTTCAGAGAACCAATCAAGAAGAAGGTTAAACCCCACCTAGAAGGAAGCTACGAGAAGGAGGCCAAAAAGGAAAATAAGGAGGAACCTCCATATGTCTCAACTCCTCCATATATGCAAAGATGCTAATTCCATAAAGGCTAAAGAAGAATCAAATGAATACTCAATTTGTAAAGTTTTTAGAGAAGTTGAATAAATTGCAAATTAACTTATCCTTTATGGAGGCTTTTGAACTAAATTAACTTGTCCTTTATGGAAGCTATTGAAGTAAATTAACTTGTCATTATGGAAGCTCTTGAAAACACACCCAAGTACACCAAATTTCTCAAGATATTCTATCAAATAAGAAAACTTAGGAGGAAAACCGAATAGTCTCTTTGATGGAAAGTTACTGTTTTATAATTACCAGCCATATGCCTTTAAAATTGAATAATTCAGGGAGTTTTCACTATACCCTGAGTAGTTGGTAATTTAGAATTTTTAAAATGTTTATAGGACTTAGGTGTAAGTATTAATCTTATGCCTTTGTCTATTTTTAAAAAATTGGTGCTATGAGATGTGAAGCCAACGCCCATGCTTATTTAGTTAGTAGATTAATCCATAAAGAAACCCTTTAATGTGGTGGTGGATATGTTTGTTAAAGTGGACAAGTTTGAAGAGAATCGAATTTGTCCATTAACTTTTGATAGAATATTCAAGAATAAGGGAAAAGTATTGATAGATGTCCATAAATGCATACTGATTCTTTGGATTGGTGATGAACATCTTGAGTTTGATATGAGTGAGATATTGAAGGATCTGAAGGAGGGAAAATCTTGTATAAAGATTGATATAGTTGATGAGTGTATAAAAGAGCAAAAGGAGAGCCATAAAGAAGATGATGATGTTGAATATGTGAAAGATTTTAAAGAGTAAGAGGAGGAGGAGTTAGGTGACAAATAAAAATAGGAATCATTAGTAAGGACAGAAGCACCCATATTATCCTCCATTGAGCGGCCAACCATTCTAAAGTTGAAAAAAAGATAGGGAACAATAAAAAAGAGTGGTAGAGACAATTAGAAACAAAATGAGAGGAGTAGGTTGAAAAATTACGCTGAAATGGTCAAGCTATTATCCTTTTTTTTTAGAATTTAAAAAATTCATTGATGTGGAAAGACTATAAAGGGAACAGTGTTGGAGAGGGACCCTCCTACAAACTAGTTAAATGACGTAGTTTACACATATTAATGGACAAGAAAATGGCAGCGTTTAATCCAAACATATTAAAATTGATATACAATTTTTTTCACAATTTTGTTGCAAAAAATTTCTATTCATATGCTATATATCCAATTCTCGCCAACTTGCTCACCAAACCATTAGGCTATACTTTCTTCTTGCAATTTCGTCCCAAGCTCTATGTTCTTCCAAACATTAGCTTTCTGGGGCTGTAAAAGATCCTCCTTTATAGCTATAAATATAATTACCTTAGATACAGTTATTCTCTTATCTCCTTTTTCAATTGTAATCACATTATCTACACTTATCTTTTGCATCATTTCATTTTAGTTTAGATAATATTTGATTATTTGGTTTAGATTGAATTAATTAAAAATTGATTAATCTTATCTACATTTGTGGATAAATACAATGTACATTGTAAAGGAAATCACAATCAGAAATCAATACACTATATTTCACTTTCAATTTCCTACTTGTTCTTTCATTTTCTTGTATCCATTACATGGTTAATGAATTATTTTAAAATTTTGTTTAAAAAATATCATGATATTTTTAAAACTAGACTAGTTGTACTTCAAACTGAATCCATCCAGGGAGCACACCAATATTACGCTAGCACTGTTGCATTCCATCGTACAAAAATTCTTTAATTTAGGATTGAATCCCTAATGTAAATTAACCCAAAGAAACATACTGCCAACACAAGTATCTGAAGAATGTAATTACAAGCCTATAAGTGGTGGGCAACCTAAGCAAATATTTTTCTTGATGTATATTTTTATTGGTTGTATTTAGTGCTTCGAATCCGTCCCAACTTTGAACCCACTAAATCTAACTATTTATGAGCTGTCATTTCAATCTCTTTTTACAAAAAAGAAGAAAAGAAAATCCAGAAAAAGACTAAGGTCCTTTAAGTGAAAATTACATAAATGGGATTGGATTTTATGACGTCTGTCCTCGTATCCATTGTCTTTTTCTCAATGTTGGTGCTGAGGGGAATTCTCGTCAGCCATAAGCTCAAGTCAACTCAAGGAGAGAGATCGTACCAAATATGGAAAAATGTTGCAGTCTCCTGTTGCGGTGATTGATTTTCCGGTTCAAGTTTCAGTATCTACAAGGCCAAGAATTGCAGTGAAGGTTTCCCTGATGCATGGAGATTTTACTGATCCATCTCATTTGTTATGGGTCTAGCCTTATTTTAAAGATATTTGACTGTCTAATACCACTAAATTTGAGCTTTGAAAGTGATACCTGTCTTCATGGATCAAAGGAATTCGAAGCATAAATTGATGATTGAAGGTTGTTTTATGGAGCTCATGCCCGAGTTAAGATTACCGACATCTATCTAAATGATAGGCGAGACTGTGTGGATGAACATGTAAGCTTCTTTAATTTTATACTGAGCACAAACACACCCATATGTCAAAATTGCAGAAGAGATGTGAGAGGAAAGAACAGAAGGACAATGAAGGTTAAGTAGTGCGGAATTTAAAGTTGAAAACTAACGTGTAAAAGAAAAGGACTGACCGACAGGTGAAAGCACAGGTACCACAGTGGTGGTCGCATCCAATGCACGAGGGAAATGGGGCCTACAAATTTTGGATTTTAGTTTCCCAGATAGCATGCCATGCATAGCTAGCTTCTATCTACTAATTAGTTCACCGTTCACTCGCATTGATTTAAGTTCCAATCATAGAAGACCACACGCACACATTTGTAGACTGGCCTTTGAGATCGGAATTTTATGAATGAAAAGTACACCATTCACACAGGGTGAGCGGGATGGAATTATACAACTTGATAAGAACATTTTTGTAACTTGAAAGATTAAACGGAATTCTACATGCAACATTTATTACTTTTAACGGTGATCATTACAATACTTGAAAAAACACAAGAACAAAAACCAAGTAGTCAGCTCAAAGCATCAAACAATGAGCAGCACTGTTATTATTTAGCAACCCAGTTAAAACAAAGATTATAATATATATAAACGTTCAATGTGGACATTTGTCAGGTTTTTGAGAACCGGTCACAAAAGCACCTGCTACAAATTTTCTAAAGCAATTTTTCTCAACTTTTGGGGGTCATGCCATCACAGAGAAGGTGCACTCATCCCCAGGCTCAGGTTACTTTCAATTTGGGCATGAAATGGCACCTGTGATCATCCAAATCTTCGTGAATTTCATGGGTCGGGTTACATTAAAAAGTAATGTATTACCGTTGAAATCACGTACGATGTTTCGTCCTAAAAGA
>JANZLD010000006.1:21943440-21956844 GCA_026413575.1 Erythroxylum carthagenense | reverse complement strand
GCACAAATCTCTTCCTCATGCATGCCTTCATTGCTGCCCAAGTATTGATGGGTCTCTCTCCATTCCTCCTCCTAGAGATCACAAGCTGATCCCACCATATTAATGCATAATTTGTAAATTCAACAGCAGCAAGTTTTACCTTCTTCTCCTATGAGAAGTTATGGTACTTGAAGATCAAATCAACCTTCCTTTCCCACTCCAAGTATGTCTCAGCATCATTCCTCCCCCTAAATACTGGGATCTGCATCTTGATGGATTTGAGGTCTTCATCTCGCCTGTTGAGGGGTTCTCCTCTCTGAGCTCTCGTGGGCATGCGCTCTTCATATTCCTCCTCCTCCTTAGGCTCATACCGTGGTGGTTGTCTACGAGGTGGTGGTTGCTGCTGACATACATCTGCACGCCTGCCCAGAGATTCCTCACATCTCCCTTGTCTGAGCTCATCCATTTGTCCCCCAATCTCATTTAAGGCTAGATTGAACCTCTCAAATTGTTATTGTATGGCTCTCAAAGTGAAAGCAATATTTGCATCTCTCTCTTGGTTGTCATCATTATTACCTCCCTGTGATATTGTAAATAAAATGATATGGCTGCAAAACAAGGTTAGTGATAAACAACCTCACACACTCCATCACGTGTTTCACTTAAGAATTTGTTACTCCTCTCGTGTTTAAGTCATGGCAATGACTTCCTCAAATAAGCTCACACACTCTTGCCTTTTACTGCTCAATGTTCTTTGAAATTTAAGTTACAATTAGAACCACAGCTTCAACAAATCAGTGTTCCCAAATGTAGCTCAAATAATAAGTAACAAGCAACCCAAACCAATAACCAATAACAAGCTAGCAAATCTGAAAAATTTTGATTTTTTTTTCAGATTTTTTCAGACTTTTTTTGACTTTTTTTGGATTTCTTGCTCCGATTCCTTTGTTTCAGACTTTTTTTTCCAGATTTTTTATTTTTTCATACTTTTTTTGATTTTTTTGATTTTTTTTTCATATTTTTTCAAACTTTTTTTTTCAATTTTTTTTGGATATAAGTCAGAAATTTTCAACAAATAATTGAAAACTCTAACTAAAATAAAAACAAGAAGAAATATTGAGATCCTAAGTCAAAAGTTAATTCACACTTGAATTGATAATACGACGATAATTAGATAGTGATGGGTGGCAGTTTTTTGAATTTTGATGGAGTTGAATAAGAATTCTCCTCCAAACCAAGGCTCTGATACCAAAATAACGTGCATCGCGGAAGGATTGACGTCGATTTGATGGTGTTTTCAATGGGTGTTTTGTTTTGATGTATTTTCGACCTTAAGGAATTAAGAATGATGGAAATTTCAAATTCAACAATCAAGAGAAATAAGGATACGAAAGGTTTGATTTCTACGATATCTCTTGAAAACTTGTTCCAAACAATCCCGATGATCAAAATAAAACCCGGAGAAACAAACAATCGACACTTCACAATTGGGAAAGCAATTGATAAGTGAAAGATAGTTCAAAAGGTAACAAGAACAAGAGAATAACGTTTCTTCCTATTGAAGCTGACGGCACTCCAACAATTCTGATCTAAAAGTTACGAAAATTTGACCTAAAGACACATATTTATACCTAGGTTAAATAATAAAAGGTTGGGCTAAATATATGGAAGCCCAAAACAAAACAAAGTCCAAAAACTAAATAAATAAGTCTAATGTGTTGCGTCACTACTGGATCCATATACTCTTGGGCTTAAGTGATGAAGCATTAAAATAGCCCAAATCTTCTTGTCTTCAATCTCCAAGTGTATCCGGTCTAAGGATTTGAGTTAAATGGATTAGTTTGGGCTCAATTCCATTAAACTCTCCTCCAATATGCTTGGAGCTCACCATCCTCTCAAGATAAAAGCCCACATATCTATAAAGAGCCTTTTTAAGTCTCTTGGCCCTAGCTTTGGTCATGGGCCCTTTTGGCATGGCTAGCTCTCTGCCTGATCCTGCTCGATGGTCTATAGTCCCGCTCAAATTAGCGAAGGATGCGGGAAGTATTGACAAAGATCTCGAGAGTAGGCAAGATTCGATACATGTGAACACGCGTAGGTGCGCATTGGTGGAAATCTTAGACCAGAAGTGAGATTTAGATGCAAAGCCGCACGGAGTTGGCAAACTAAGTCAAGCAAGACCCAAAGGTGCGTGGGAATATGCAAAGGTGTGCGAGACCCCGTGATGATGCGCGAAGGCATGCGAGTACGATAAAACGTACAAATACTTAACTTTGGCGAGGCAGGTCGAAGGTATGTAAAATGTGGGAGGTTTTATACTAACTCGGATTATGACTTGTGATGAGATTGTACTATAAGTGAGCTTGATCATAGAAGATGGACTTATCCATGGACATGCATTGATGGACCTATGTGCGGATAGGCCTTGATGACTTAGAAAATACATCAGCAGTGATGTGGCAACTGTGGATGATGTTATATATGATGACGTGGCGAGATTAACTTGAAGATCACATTGGAGATTCATCAAATCTAAGAGATAAAGATCATGTGGAAGAATCATCTAAAGATAGAGGAGATCTTCATAGATATGGATGTAATCTTCCAAATTGGCATATAATCTTTATTTGATTAGATTATGATGTAGTGTAGCCAATTAGAAGAGTCCTAAGGGAAAGGAGACGTCTTCCCATTGGTTGGTGTGATGCAATGTAATCTTTAGTTGATAGGATAAACTAGGATTGTGAAGATCCTTAAAAATCTTGAACTTGCTTTCCAAGTAAGGGGAGCCTATAAATAGCTCATTAGAGTTAAGAGCTACAGGATTCAATTATTGAGTCATTCACTCATTTAGAGAAATCACTTAGAGGAGAGAGCTTTGAGAGTTGAGAGCTTTTAGGGGAGTTCTCATTATAAAAGCTTTGAGTAGGGAGTTCCTTGTGAGTGCTTCGAGAAGGAGGTACTTGTATCTTTTGTTAACATTTTGTTGAGAGTTAATGAAAGAGTAGCTTTGGCTATTATTTATCTCTTGTTGCTTTCTTTACTTTGTTTTACACTTGTGTTATTTTGTGTATGAGAGAAACACTTTAAACACTTGTGTTTATGTGAGGTGTTTGAGGGCTAACGAAATTGTTCGACGACATTCACATGAGAAGGCTGAATCTCACTTAAGCAGACCTAAGGGGGATTGTCGCATGAAGGGGGCGCAACTTGCGGTAGAAGTTCAAGTCCAAAGAAGACCTTTGTGACACCTAGTTCTTCTTTACGCTCCATCGCCTATACAGTATGACTACCAATGGTTATGTGTACACTATAAGCCATTTTTCAACTTTGGAAAACCTTCA
This sequence comes from Erythroxylum carthagenense, assembly GCA_026413575.1. Lineage (NCBI taxonomy): Eukaryota > Viridiplantae > Streptophyta > Magnoliopsida > Malpighiales > Erythroxylaceae > Erythroxylum > Erythroxylum carthagenense. The sequence continues at coordinate 21,953,521 of JANZLD010000006.1, read as the reverse complement.
TTGGTTGGCCCAAAAATCAAATAAACTTAGTGTATGATCTTTTCCAATTCCTTGATCATCTTAACCATCATCCAAAACTAGGAAGCCAACCAAATAAGCACCTCTTTAGGTCCATATCCTAAAGATTTTTCTTTAGTTGAACCTATCTCACCTAGTAGTAGATATTGGTCTTTAATAAATCCATTTGCTCATATGGGCTTCATTGCTATGTGAGTTGAATTACCATGTCCTCCTGGATTTGCGCCTGAAAAGATTTTTTAGATTAAAGAAAACTTTATGATCAAACCTAAGCCCAAAGACCTTCTAGATTATTTCCAAGACTCACAAGATCCATGGCCCCCAGTTTGGACTGATGATGACCAGAACCATTTCATTCAAGAAATGGAAAAGATAAATGATGACATATTAGATGAAGATAATGTTGGTAGACCCAAAACTTTGTCAGCAACATCTTGTTAAAGATTTCTTCCTATCCCTTATTAGGACCTATGTCTCTTAATAATTATCACTTTATTTATTATCTTTTTTTTAAATTTTATTTACATTATTGTACCGTGTATGATTGCTTATATCTTTATATAAAGTTGTTTGCCTTTTTCTTCCTTGCTTTGTCTATAAAAGCAAGTTATTCCTTCATTTGTAATCAAGTTGGAATTTTATGACATTTTTTTCTAAATTTTCTCTCTTTGGAAAGCTTAATTTTTGAATATGTAGTAACAGTCATATGGACAGACAAGTATGCAAACAAGCAAGGTATTCCTTCATTTGTAATCAAGTTGGAATTTCATCAATAATATGAGTCTTTTATATCTTATGACTTTTTTTTCTAAATTTTCTCTCTTTTTAAAGCTTAATTTTTAAATATGTAATAACAATCATATGGACAGACAAGTATGCTCTGCATTTGCCTCTTTATGAGGATCTTGTGTATTACATAATCTTAGACTATAAATCATGTTAGATATTAGAATATTATTAGTCGGTTAAGATCTCTAAGAGTCAAGCCTTAAGAGTTGATGCCCATTGAAGAAAGAAAGAGTTTATTGAGTACAATTACTTTATATAATCTCTATAAGATAAATAATTTATTTTTATTATATACTAACTATTTAAAAATATGTTTAAAAGTATTTAAATATAATTTTTTAAATTTTATTTCTTCAAAATTTTATTTAATTTAATATTTTTTTTTGTATTTTAGTATAAGAACCATGTTGGAAAATTTTTAATATATTCTAGTATAATAATCCGGTTGTTGTACACCTATTTTAACCTAAACAAAATTCATAATATACCCAAGCCCGTCGTAATACATGAAGTGATTGATGGTGGCTAGTTTAGCCACCTACTGGAGAAAGTGACGGGCAATTGTTAGTCAGCTCTTACATAATTTCATTCTTGTCACTGAATTCACACGATTATCTCCCTTATCTATGTGAAATGCAAGTGCAAATCTTGGTATATTATCAAATAAGGTGACCGTATTATAAGCATCCGCAATAGGCAATAACAACGATAACAACAAGCTATTAAAGAACAGAACATGGAAAATTTCAAAGATACAGTAATTATACTTGTAGACACACACAACTCATATCTCCTGCGGTCATATTTACATTTATCCAAATAACAAGTACGAAGAGACCAATCGCAACGACGGAAAGCCCACTCAGATATTCTGGAGGCCCAAAAATTTTGTAAGCCATGGAAACACAAATTAAACTTAATATATTTTAATTAAGAGGAAAGAAAGAAAGCAATAAAAGAAAAGCTGTTCTTCCTACGTCTCGTTCCAGTAATCCAAACTAACAGATTACGCCTCCTCCTCCAGCTCCTCCTCCAATACTCTTCTCGCTGCTTCACATAACAATCCAAAACCCTAATTTTCTCTTCCTCAAACCCCCACCCTATACAATAACATTAACCTTTAGCCTCTCTCACTTGTTCGCTTTCGTTAACACGTAGGCAGTCTCTTTGTTTGCAACTCCAAACGCACTCTATCAGAGATTGGGATATATTACTACTCCTTGAGCGGTTATCAGTGCGGTTACGATTCAGTTTAGTCTCAATCATAGCGTTTTAGGGTTAGTTCTTCCCTAAAATCACTCTCTCTTCCCTGCTCTTGTAGCTATCTGTTTCTGTCCTCGCACTAGAGTTTCCTTGTTCATTGTTCTCAATTTGGAATTTTGTTTGCCCAAACCCTAGAAATTTGGAGTTAGCTTCATAAGCCTTTGTTTAGGGAATAGGGTTTCTGATCCCAAGATTGTTTTATTTTCCTGAATCCCTGTTGGGTCTGATTTTAGGGTTTTCCATTTTGTTTGAATTGTAACTTTTGATGGGTGTGAACTCTTTTTTAAGAATCTTGGTCGTTGTTTCCTTCTTTCCGTAGATTTTCTTGATTTCGTTGTTTTGTGTATTGAGTGATTGCCAATGGAGTTCTATTGAGTGTATTTGTTGTTTAATCTGCAAGTCCATCTTTTTATTAAAGATGGAGGAGTAGAGGGAGAAAAAGAGGGACTTGAAGAGTTTATCGTTTGATATCATCTTGTTATTGACATTCCCTTTGTAGTTTTTCTGGGGATTTTGCGCAGGCTTTGATTTCTACCTTAATTGAATCAATTTTAGGCAATATAAAGCCAAATTTTGTCAAATATACGAGAATTCATTTATCAAGTGCCCTCTTCTTCGTCTTACTTCTGACTTAGTCGGTAATTATAGACTTGTTCGTTGGCTATAGCTGTTGGACTGAGATTGGTTTATTTTAGGGAAAGAAACTTTGGTATAGTGTTGTTAGAAGTTAACAATTGTGTGATTGAGGGGTTTGAAGAAGAAGAAGTTAGGAGAAGTGTTTTGTAGGAGAAGTGTTTTTTTCTCCTCTTGAAATCTTATGATGTACAGTGCTCGTACTTATGGAGAAAAGTAAACCAACTTTTGTTCCGGAATGGTTGAGAAGTTCTGGAAATGTTTTGGGGAGTGGCAATTCAGCCCACCACTATCCGTCATCTTCTTCTCAAGCTGGTAACTACATTGGATACTAATTTGCATTTGCGCGTTATTATTGAATTGACTTTAGCTTTTATTCCAAGTGGATGATAATTTTGTTTTTATTGTTTCGTAGATGTTTCTTCTTCAACACTTCACACTAGAAATAGGAATTCCAAGACTGTGAGTGAGTTTGATTCACCTCGTTCAGCTTTACTTGATCGCACATCTTCTAATTCAAGGAGGAGTTATAGTAATGGGTCTGCAAAGCATGCATACAGTAGTTTTAGTAGAAATCACCGTGATAAAGATCGAGAACGGGAAAAAGATAGGTCAAGCTTTGGAGACTCTTGGGACCGTGATGGTTCTGAGCCTTTGGGAAGCATTTTAACCAATAGGATTGAGAAGGGTACTCTGCAACGTACAGTTTCAATGGTGTCCAGGAAGCAAGGTGATAGCTTGTCCCGTCGACTTGGAGTGGACTTGAAAAATGGGAGCAGTGGAAATTTTGCAAATGGAAATGGATTGATATCTGGTGCTGCAGGTAGTGGTAATATTCAGAAGGTAGTTTTTGAAAAGGATTTTCCTTCACTTGGAAGTGAAGAGAAGCAGGGATTGCCGGAGATGGGAAGGGTTTCATCTCCTGGTTTATCTACTGCTGTTCAGAGCTTACCAGTTACTACTTCTTCCTTGATAGGTGGGGAGGGTTGGACATCAGCTTTGGCTGAGGTTCCCGCTGTGATTGGAACCAGTAGTACAGTTTCCTTGCCAAGTTCAAGTACTGTTTCTCCATCTGCATCTACTTCTACAGCTACATCTGGAATTCCAGCTGCAATAACTGGTCTAAACATGGCTGAGGCATTGACCCAAGCCCCATTAAAAACTCGTGCTGTCCCACAGGTGATTCAACAATAGTTGAATTCGGTCTCATATACACATATGCTCTAATGATTGTATCATAATGAACGGTTAATCTATTGCTTATTCTTTCTCTTAGCTAGTTGTTTATAACTTTGATCTAAATAAGGTATTTTCTTCTATTTATAGGTATCTGTCCAAATACAAAGGCGTGAGGAATTGGCTATAAAACAATCACGACAGTTGATACCAGTGACACCTTCAATGACCAAAAGTTCGGTGAGGGTTATTTGTTTCATATACATAGTAGTTTTTCCTCTTCCAATTTTTAATGTTTATTCTTCTGTTTTCCTGTGGATAATGCCATCTTTAGTAAAAATGTGCATCAAACACCAGTAAGACACCGTTCTTTTAACTGTACATACTTTTGCAATTTCAATTCTGATTTCATTTGCTTGAAGTGAGCCACTTGCTCAATTCATTGGATGCTACATTTTTTCAAACTTATCTGCCTGCCTTCTGAATGGATACTTCCAACTTTGAAGGTCATTAATGAATTTGAAGATGTTCATTTCTTTGCTGTTGCTGTTTAAAATTGGAAAACAGTGAGTTGCTAATGCTGATTAAAAGCTAATGAAATCTACTTTTTTGTTGCTTGGTAGATGTTATTTTTGTGGAGAAATTTTTATAGCTTCACATGATATCTTTGATGATTAGCTGGATCTTTTATATTGTATTCATGGGGATATTCTGGAATTGTATGAGTCTTGTGTATGTACGCATGTGTGCTTTCCTGTTTCTAGTGGTCCTTGTTATGTTGCTTGATGCTGTGTAAACCTCTAAATACTTCTTACGTGGTACTTCATCCATACACTTGTTTGCCAAATGCTTTTAATTGTTTGTGTCAAAGCATTTCTCTTTGGCTTATCAGTCATGGACTGAAATTGACCCACACCTGCAATTAGATTATGATTTTGTTTTCTTCAAATATGGCTCTTGAGATGTCATCAGTTCTACTTCCTACATTCTGTTTTCTTTTGCTTATCGACTTTCTTTAGCTTATAGGATTTCTGTTATGTACATTTTTACTAATTATAGTGTCATTTTAAGTATGCCATCAGTTCCCATTGTGCTTCAGTATAGTGTGGACTTCCTCTGACTGCCAAGTATGATTCTTGTAGCTTCTAAGAGAGCCCAATAACTGTTATAGTGAGTGAGATGGGGTAATCGCTCAAAACATGTGGGATGAAGTTTGTATTGTACGCTCCCCCAAAAATCCCCCACCAGTTAGGATCTTTGCTCCACATATTTTGGCATTATGGATTGGAACCCTGAGTTCCACACCCTTAAGATGTGTATATGTTATTAAAAGAGGATACGTTTACTGATACAATGCCCCCATAAATGAGAATTATATTATTAGGAAGCCAGTTGTGGATGAGCTTTGTTCACATGTGGTCTAATTCTTTGCATTATGAGATTAGTTTTGGAGGCAGATTTTAGATTAGATTTCCTTATGTGGTTTGTTTGGATGACAAATTTTGAGTTGGAATTGTGCTACTCATTAAGTATGGCTGAGGTTGAGTTTTAACTTTTGAAAACAAAAGAATACATCAAAGACGAAACAAATACTTTTTAACTGGAGGTCGACATCTTTGTTACTGCAGTGAGCTATTTTTTCTGTTTGTGTCAAATCTATGCTTTCATTTGTGTGTTTGATGCCTTCTTTGTTTGAGAGTTAGATTGTGATACTGCAATTGAGTTTAATGTGTTCCAAGTGTCCAGTTGAGTTTGAACATGTGTCTTCATTTATCTTTTGCGAATATCTTGCTGAAAGACATTCCCCTGATTTTCCTTCCAACAGATCTGTTACTATATGGTACTTCTGCCTTTTCTGGAATTCTATCTTAATTTCATCTTTTGGTTCAGGTTCTCATTTCTGACAAATCAAAGCCTAAGACAGTGGTCAGAGCCGGTGACATGAATATAGCTGCTAAGAATATGCAGCAACAACCCACTTCTGGCAGTCAGTCTCTTCTTGTGGGGCATGTTAAACCAGATGTGTTGAAGACATCTCATAGCAAACTTTTTGTCCTCAAACCTGGACGGGAAAATGGTGTTACCCCTTCTGCCAAGGATGTTGCTAGTCCAACAAGCAATGCCACCAGACTGGCAAATGGCCAACTTCCTGCACCTGCAGTTGCAACGGCTCCTCCAAAGAGCCCGAATAACACAAAGCATCCTTCTGGGGATCGCAAGTCAGGTTTGAGTTTGATCTCAGGACTCAATGTGGAAAAGAGACCTCTTCAAGGTCAGAGCCGTAGTGACTTTTTCAATCATCTAAAGAAGAAAATGTCCGTGAATACATCTTCAATGATCCCAAGAACTGTTTCACTTCCCACAAAGGAGAAGTCTTGTGAAGTAGATAAAACTGTAGTTGATTCTCAAGCAAGTCTTCAGGCTATTGAGAATGGTGCTGAGTTGACAAGCAATGGTGCTGACTTTGAAGAGATTCACAGATTTTCTGAAGAAGAAGAGGCTGCATTTCTCCGATCTCTTGGATGGGAAGAAAATTCTGGTGAAGATGAGGGCCTTACAGATGAGGAGATCCGTGCATTCTGTCAGGAGGTGAATGCATTTGTATTTTTTTGTTTCATTTTGATTGGATGACTTCTGAACTTTTCTCTCTTCCTTTTTTTTTTTTTGGGTCAGGAGGGTACATTAAGGCTCTCCGTTCAGATTTAGCTATTGTGCTTCTCTGAATCTTTCGTTTTTGTTTGAGGTATTCACATGTTGCCTTCACTGTTTTGCAGCACTTGTCGTCTGCAAAGTTGAAAATATGCCGAGGAGTGCAACAAAAGCTGCTTGAATGTCATTCAACAAGTTCTGGTGGAGTATCTTCCAAGTTGAGCTTTGGTGATTCTGGATCTGGAATTTGATCCTCTTTTAGCTCACAGCTAGTAGATTGAAGACGTGATTTTTCCTTTCAGGCAGATGGTTAATTTTCTTTTCTTTTTGGGAAAAGCTGATATGGTGCCGTATCAGAAGGAAGGGGTTGGATTAATTAGGTTGGAAGTCTGCATCTGCAAATAGGGAAATAAGTTATAGGTGCCTTAATCCATACCTGTTCTATGGAGGCGAATTTTCGGAGTTGGTTGGTCGGGACAGGCTTAGGGTAGGGGCTATTTTGTCTGCAATGGAAGGTGCAGGGGATATTGCATCTTTTGGGGTTGTTTTGGTCCTTTTTTTGTTTGTTCTTTTTTTTCCCCTTCTTCAAGAGGGCTTGATTCTACAAGGAAAAAAAATGCTTATCATGTTTTTGGTCGGTTTTTACGGGGCAAAATGAAAGGAAATCAATAGTTTTCTTTTTTAGTTTTTTTTTTCTCTCTGTTGGCTCTCCTTTTTTGGTTAAAGTACCTGTTCGTGTTTCATATTCTAGTCAGATCTCAAGTTTCGTACCATGTCTCTTTTCTATGCAAATGAAATCACCACCTTTGCTGTTCTAACCTATTTTATCCACACATTTCTATAGATCTTATGTAAATATGAGGGGACTCGTATAAATGTGAGGATGAAATGAGATTGGACCAAGATTGGAACAACAAAAGTGAAATAGGTTATATTCTCCCTTTCTCTAATGTCTAACTTGATATTCCAAATTGACTTTGAAATTTTGGATACTGCTGATTACCGTCTAAAAGGACCTTTTCGTGTGACCAATTTGTTGCACGTCGATATTGAATATCTTTCTGTCAGTATGTAGCAAATTTTGACCATGAAATTTTAGATATTGCTGATTACCATCTAAAGGGACCTTTTCATATGGCCAATTTATTGTACGTCCTGATCAAATATCGTTTGGTACCGACAGAAAAAAGGAATAGTATCTAAGGGTTTAGTATCGGCTATAGATACCAGCCAGTATTGGGTGTGTTCATCATATATCAGGCAGTACCAGTTGATACTTAAAAATATCAGTCATATATTTATAAAAATTGAGGACAATTTTGCAAAAACTAAAAATTATTAACCATAAACCCCTCCACCTCGGCGTTGGCCGTTGCTATTTCATTTTTTCTCTATTTTAGACTCACCTCATCCTCTCTCTATTTCACGCTCTCATCCTCTCCACTCTCTCTCTCGTTCTCCTCTCCATCTCTAGCGGTGCTTCTACGCCTTACCTCTCCGCCGGTGCACCACATAAACCCTCTCTGATGGTCATCTTCGGATCCTCCTCCACCATGCGAACCCACCACCACTGAGCCTCATTCGAACCTCCATCAAGCTTCAGCCCTCCTCCACAAGGACCACCAATGCACTACGCCACCATTGGTTGCTCTCCTCTATCCTCCATGCATCCATAGCTGTCAGATTTGGAATAATATCCATATCTAAACCTAACCCAACTCGATCTGGAATAATATCGATTGTGAGTTTCTGTTTGGGGGTGTTTTCACTTTTCTGTTGATTTTTTCTAGTTAATTCCATTTGTGTTGTTATTGTGAAAAGGTTGGACTAGAAGTTGGAATGAAATTGTGAAGGATTTGTGATTTGTTGTTGGTTGGAGTTGGATGATGGATTGGATTTGGAGTTGGATTGAATTAAAGGAGTTTGGTTTTGGTTCATTTATGGTTCGGTTGATTGATAATGGATATCTTGATTTATGTTAAATTTTTTGGTCATTCACAATATGCATCATGTTAAAAGGCTTTCAAGTTTCAACTTAACTTTATGATGCATGATTTAAAAGTTAGAAAGGCTTTCAAGGTTTAACTTAACTTAAAAGTAACAAATCGAGAATACAAATTGTAAAGAATTCAAAGTAAATAATTAAATGAAATAATCTAAAAAATTATTGAAATGGTGTTTGGATATTGGGTAAATAATTAATTGAGTGTAATAATAATTCAATGGTCTTGTGGAAAAGCTAAATAGGAAGTTTTGTAATTGTAATTATTCTAGATCTCTAAGATGTCATTAATTTTTATCCCAAAATTATTCCATCTCGTTAACGATTCAAGTCTCTTACATATCCACCTTTATTTATCCTAAAATTAGTCCATCCTATAGCTTTTGCATATTCATAATATGATTTTCTTTTTATTCCATTTAAATCTCATTTATAGTACTTTGACATTCACTTTTCGAATAAGTGTGAAAGTTTTTTAGTTCATCTTAATGAAAAAAATTACTCAACTTGTGCATTCTATTTCAAGATATTTATTAAAGGCAAGGATTTATTGTAGCGCCCCCTTACTGAAGGGTACGCTCCGGGACGTCCGTGGGTCGTTCCGACGTATATTCCACAGCAAGGAAGTGCCATGATCGAAACTATCACTAAAAACTCGTATGACATCCATACAATTAAACCGCATGAAGTAAACCACTAAAATTTAAAACCATAATAATCTTTCATTTCATAATATCAATCCGAAATATAGACAAGTCTATCACTCCCCTAAAGTCTCAATACAATATCCCAAAAAGGAAACTGATAAAAACGTCTATACTAGGCCATCCCAAAAATCGTCCCAGCTGACCGACCTGTGTGCCATCTCTTCACTTGATCACGCACTCGCACGGCAGGGAAAATCTATCACGGGAGCTAGAATCCTACTGACACTGCCCTGAAAAATATATTGCAATGTTGGGTGAGTTTGCGAACTCAGTGAGAAACCATCATCGATGGTTCACCCAACTCATGTTTATACACATAATATATATCTCATAGTACAGATTAACACATTTTAGAACACGGTACTTAATTTACACATTTATACGAATACATAGCTCAGAAATGTCACTTCACAATTATCACATATCACACGCATTCTCAATTTCACTACACAGTTAGATGCATAATGTATGCAAATTCTCATTTTTTTGTCATTGTTGTGACTGAGCGTTAACACTGTCACGATCTGGCACTTTTCCCATTAATCACATTTTCGACAAGTAGGAGAGCCCTCTGGGTATGCACTACTGCCCACTCATATTAGGGATAGGAGAGCCCTCTGAGTATGCACTATTCCCTTTTTGGCCTTAGGCCCATTCACTGATAATTGAGCTTAAAGCTCTGCTCACTAAATGCTTCAGTCACAATTGTTTAGTTACCACTTATAATCATGCCTAGCATGCACTAACACTTACACGGTCATTAGCATATATATATCACTCCACTCGATTTATCGTATTCAGAACACTACTCATAATTCTATGCACTGATTCACAATCACAAGTA
>JANZLD010000006.1:21504665-21533404 GCA_026413575.1 Erythroxylum carthagenense | reverse complement strand
GAAGAATACCCCGTTAGGCAACAGGCGTATAGCATCTACTAGTGAGTGAGAGAAGAGGTCGGGATCAGTTCGCGTCTGCATTAGTGTCTGATAAATTCTGTATAAAATTGTATTTTTTGAATTTTTGTACAAATGATTCGGTCAATTTGTAAAGTCACCAGACTGAAATAAATTGTATTTATAAAAAGGGCCCCCGTGGCCATTGGATTTACCGGTTAGCTTATATGTTCATTGATTTCCTCATAATATATGTTTGTGTTTCAAAAAAAAATTTATACTGAGTTTTGACTGAGTGATGTAGCACACAACCCTCTCAGGGCACGAACTCGGATATCACCATAGATGTCAGGTTCGGGTCATACGGGAGTGGAGTGTTACATTTAGGTGGTATCAGAGCCCAGAAGTACGAACTTACATGGGCACTTTCTGAAACATAGGCCAAATCACATACATTAAAGTCATGTCATAGCAGACCGTGGCAACTGATCCCTAGTCTGAGTCGTATGGGTATGAGTCATAAGCATGAACATGTGTGAAGTATTTAAGTGTGAGAAAAGTGCTGGTATGTTAGAATATGAGCCAATTCAGAATGGGAAAAAGAAAAATGGATAATAATATGCATATTGTACTGTGGTTATAAACCCTCGATTGTGATACGAATGTGAATACATTGGCATGAGCTGATTTAGGAAAGAAGTGATATCAAAATGACTAATGAGACTTAAAGTGTAGAAAAGAAAGCCACATTTGCGATAGCCTGGAAAGGTCAAATATGGACATGAAAAGAATATTGGTTAAAAGTGATAAGAGTATGAGTGAATATGTCTATGTGAGATCAAAAGTTCTGGATGACTAGGAATTATGATTCCGACTTGTATGTTCGATAAAAGGGGGATAATTGGAAATGAAAAAAAGCAAATTTAGATTCACTGCATTTGCGTTGATGTGTCTTATGGAAGATGATATCGATATGTATTGTAATGGTCTATCTTCGAATGAAATAGAGAAGTGAAGATATTGTCAGAAAGAAGTAGAATGGTGTGATTAAACTTTTCTATGATTGTGAAAGGATAAATTTGGATTTGAAATGTGATAGAAGTTATGAATTAACGTAATAATATGTCTATGATAAAGAGATTACATTTCTTGAGGATTCTTTGTTTCTGCATCTATAATTCGAAATAGATTGAGAATATACATAAGAACGATGAAATAATAGAAACATGATTTTACAAGTGATGAAATGTGATACATGATGTGTTAGTATGGAGAAAGTTAGATATACGCTTAGGTTTGAATTGTATTATGCATACGATTATGGAAAAGATGATAACTCAAAGGAGAAGAGGGAATGTACTCAAAATGCTAATTCAATGATTATGATGGGATGTTGTAAAGATTGGAAAACTGAAAAAGAATCGCTGTCAATATGTGTGGTAATGTGAGGAAGAAAGTGCAAGACACGTTATTGGCCTAAAAAAAATAGAAAAGGTTTCTGTTATGATCATATGGTGAACCCCATGCATGGGCAGGAACAAGAATAAATTGAAATGTCAGTATCATTAGCGACTGTTACTGATTGGAGACTTGATATAAATACATCTCTAGGTAAGATGTAAGGATTTTGAATGGTATATGTCAGGGTGTCGCGTAAATGAAATTGCTTAATGTCTCCTTGAGCCTTATTATCGAGAATGTGTGGACCATAGGAGTCATGATACGAAGTGATATAGTATGAAATGTTGAAATTGATTTTCTTGAAATATTAAGAATGACCAATAAGTACTTATAGGCAATAGGTGATTGATAAGGAATTAGAAACAATATCGAGATTGGTACCAAGAAATTACTGAGATAGGGTCAGAAAGCCAGGTAATTTAGTTTATGAAGGCAAGTCTTCCTTGACCAGTAGCTGAGATCATAAGCTCTTCTCTCGATTCAACAATGGAATTTGGTAATTCTTCCATCATCCAGGGGTCAAAGCCCCTCGCTTGAGTAAATCAGGTTTGCTTCAAAAAGAAATTGACAGACGCAACGGAGGGAATTTTGAAATAAGGTGACAGGTCTCCTGGAAAGGTTGTGATGTGTTGTCTTCTTAAAAAAAATGTAATGAAAATGAGAATATTGGAGTTATTTCCATAGCAAAGACTCAAGCATAAGTGTTAAAAAGGGCTATTGAGAGTATATATATATTTTGTTGATGTAAAGTTTAATGTGAGGTGAACTTTGGTCCACACCATAGTCTGTGTATATATGATTTGGAACCATAAATTATATTTGATGAAGGTGTTACCAACACAGGACTTATGTTGCAGATAAATTGAAATGTGTGGAGTAACAGGTATGAATGAACAGACATTAGAATAATTCAATATGGAATCAACGGGAAATTGAAAGAATTGCTGAACTCCATCGAGAAAAAGGAAGTTGAATGAAAAATTGGGGATAGCATGTAATCATACTACTACACTGAGGAATGAGTTACTCAAGGAATTACAAGAATTAAATATAAGCACAATGAGTTGAGGTTATATCTATTGGAGTTAACCATACCCCGATAGGATTATGATCTTGAAGGTTAATGTGATCCAAGCAACATGATATCAATGAGTGACTATGATCATATTGACAAATGAAGATAAAAGTTTGAATGTTTGAGAAAAAAAAGATATAAACCACGTCAGTGATAAATGAAAACAAAATAATTATAATGTTAGGTATGCCATTCGGATTTGGAGATTTTGTAGCATATACAATAGAGGTTCCCAATCGAGATCAAGAGGGAATTGGTTGTACTGTATAAGGTGATTTTGTGTACCTAGAGATAAATATAGCTGCATGAGCTAAATTTGGATATATGACTTGAAAATTCCTGCAATAGTAGTTGGTTTGAAAGCGTAGAATCATGATGTGGACAGACGATACAAACGATAATCCTGAGCATCTCCACTTATAAGGATCATAACTTTCGACTCCAATGTCCAAAAATTTCATACTTTATACCATTGGAAAGCTAAAAAGATAAGCTACAGCTTTCCAGAAGACAACTTTGATTAATTTAGCCTAAATTAGTCCAATTTTTCCCTTAAAGTTGGTACACAATTTATACGCCTATGAAAGACTTGAAATTTTACATTTCACAAACTTGGAATGTCTTGAGCTTAACCATTCAACTACCAAATTGACTTCGTTAAACTCTCAAATCTTAACTCATTTATCTCATCACCTTTAACTACATCGGATCAGTAATTCCTATCTTCCTTCCCGTAACATCTCACTTATGCGTATATATATATATACACATTAACAATTTATGCTCCAAAATCATCAACTCAAGTTGATTGCTTCTTCACGCATATCTAATTTCAATTCACATCATCCATCCATCATTCACCCTTCATTAACATCAAAAGAATAAAGTTTTTACAATACTTTAGTGAGCATTTCGATCCACCTTACATCATAGTCCAAAAATACCAACTTTACAAGAACAATAATTTCTCAAAATGTGACTAAAGCCTTGTTTTACATTATCTAACTTCAAAAGAACAAAATAAGCAAATTGGAGTGATGCCTTGACTCTCTACTTGATCACTTAATATCTTGTTCATCGCCTGTAGATGGGGAGAAATAGAGGTGAGCTTAAAGCTCGTGGATTACAGTTTTATAATCGATAACAAGCAAAAACCTTTGAAAACCCTCATGTTCATAACAAATTTTCATGAAAATCCATACAACAGAAATTTCTCAACTTGCATAAATCAAACAATCATCAAACTTGTCAACACATGTAAAAATATAAACACATTATAATGGTTTGGGTGGATCCAAAACATAACGTATTACACAATTCCCATAAGGGTCTTGTGTAGCCATGAACTTAGGGGAGTCTATGAAGGAGCTTCATGCCACTAGCGGGCAGACGGGAGAAGCCTTTGGTCAAAGTGAACTTAAAATACTTAAGGGACTACCACAAACCCATATAATCATACATCTCATATCTTGGAAACTTGTTACCCAAATGACACATTTTTGAAACATAACTTCATAAACTTGATATCCTTTCGAAAACAGTTTCATTTTTTTTTCATAGTTCATCTAAAACTTCATACACACACATATAGCACTTTCTCAAAGCATTTAAAGAATAATGAATGAACATTTTAAAAGTAGTTGAAAACATTTATTTCTCTTGTCTTGAAAGAAACGTTAATGGCTTATTATTCAATTATGAAAGTGCAACGCACCTTAGTCTCATTGCTTGAAAACTTGCTCTAGGATGTCTCTCCTCTTGCTTCTCTTGCCTCTCTTGCCTCCCTTCAAACATTAGCAAAAATCTCCATTCAAAAAGAACTCCGATTGAAAAATCTAAAGAAACCTATGTATGAAATTGACCCTAGAATACTTAAACCCATGCATTTCCTAAGGTCTTTGAGCCAACCCTTCCAAAATCCAAAAGATTTAACATAAGCTTACCTTGAATCTTCACCAAACAATAAATTTCTTGGCTCTAATGGAAGCTCTAATCTTACTATTTCTTTTTCCCTTCTTGAATATCTTCAAAATCACTCTTTAGAACTAAGAAAAATTGAAACCTAGTTTACTTCCCTTCTTTTTTCTTCTCTCTCTCTCTTTTCGTGCTTCTCTCTTCTCTCTTTTCTCATTCACATTTTTGGATTCTTCCAAATGCAAGACAATAGTTCTTCTCCCCTTATATACCCTTAATGATTGCACAATGTCCATTTTGCCCTTCTTTAATGCTTTATGGTTTTTTAAGCTTAATTGATCTTCCCAAAATACCCCTTATGCAAACTTACCACCTTAACACTTTAATTCTCTTAACCTATATCATATTATCTCACTCACATTAACATGCTAATTAATTCCAACATACATTAATTTAGCAAGACTCCAAAATTAATCAAATCATGCTTATTCATCAAGAAAAAAAATTCAAGGTCCAACATTTATGTTGATCTATCTTTAGGTTTGTATGCAAATCTTTCCAACTATAGTAGAACTATTCATATGAAAAGATTTCTCAATGTAATATGAAATCAAAGATTGGACTAATATTTTGGATATATTAGTTCAAGAATCTAAATACATAATTGAATCGCAATTAATCAATCAATAAAATTTCATCGAGTAAAAGAGTATATCATATTATCATGCCAACTTAGAGTTCAACACACTTATGCACTAACCTACTTAGTTCCTAAACAAAGAAAACAAATCCAATATGAAATATTCAGAAGAGCAAATAGAAATAAAAGAATTCATACTCTTTCTCCCCCTTTTGTCTCTAAAGAAATGTTCTTGTAATTTGGATTGGAGGTTGCTCTTTATCAGATCTTATGACGTAATCTTTGTGTTTTCTTCATCCTTTGTTTAGAACTGCTTCTTCTCTGGTGTTTAATCTGACTATAAAATTCTTCCCCCATGTAGCCTTTAATAATATCCTTTTATGGTAAGAACTAGGATTTTTAGGACATATGCAGTCACTCACATGATTGTATAAGTGATCGTGTATCTCAAAAACACTAACTTTACATGGTTGCAAGAGCTTAATCGGATAATATATATGGTTGTATATGTCAACATACATGGACATGTATCTTCACCCAGGTATAAACAGTGTCTTCGAAGCCTCACATGTTTATAGTGACTTACACGGTCGCAACACACGGCTGTGTATCATAAAAGTTGCTTAAAATTTTCGTTTTATGCCACAATTTTATCCAAATTCTTCTCTGTTTGGTCCATGAAGGCAGTTATCACTTTCAAACACACTGGAAGCAAAATAAGTACAAAAGATAATTTATAACTATTAAATAACAAGAAAAACACACTACATATGGATATATAAATATAGCCAATTATTTATTTATCAACAAGAATGAGTGTGGTATAGGAGAATTTGACAAGATGTTATTTAGTTATATTAATTGGATCTATCTCTTTTATTTTGTTGCTTAAATTGGAAAAAATAGACAGATTACTACAGCGGCTAAGGAGTGATCACACTTAAGGTTATATTCACCCTAAGAATTTGAATTCAATTAAGAAACTTATTTCTTGCCTTATTATGTAGGGATTTGGATTTTGTTTAGCTAGGGCTTGGTAGAATAAGAGGAAGATCGTTTTTAGGAGTAGGAAGAGAGGAGAAAAACATGTTCTTTACTTCTTAATATCACACTATTTTGTTTTCTTTGTGTTTTCTCTTCATCTCTCATCTTTTCTTCTATTTTTATTGTTGGAACTAAATCTATATGTAATTAATTCTAAATATTCTAATTCAAGGAGATTCAAAACTCTAATTGTAAACTTATGAGTTTTTCTTCTAAACCTACATTTTAATTTTAATTCAAGTGTTTTGTGATCTTATATTACATAAATAATTAATATTGATTGATCTAAAGAGTTAATTCAACTGGAAGAGGCTGAGCCTTGAAGCAACTAATAAAGTCGTTCTTTTGTGACCATAAGGTCACAGGTTCAAGTCATGAAAATAACCTCTTTGTAAAAATACAAAGGGAAAGTTACATACATCCTCTCCAGACTCCTACAAAGCAGAGAGTCTTATGCAACTCTAATTGTTCTACAGCTATCCATGATTTCAATCATCCGTAATTATCATGAAGGATTGCTAGAAGTAGCAAACAGATTATTTATAAAGTTGCATATTTAACTTATAAGAAACAAAAAAACTAAATTGAATAGTTGTGGCTATCTTAATTATTTAATTTAGGGTTTAGTCTTTTTTACTAAACTTATTGCTCTTATTTAATTTATATGGAATGTTATCATACCTAGTTAGTTAATGATAAGTTTTAGTTTAAATGTTGAGTTTGAACTAATTAATTTAGGGTTTGATGCTTCTTATGGCTATTATAATAGGTTTCCGACTAATTGCTTAAATTGTGAAAATTATTCTTTTTAATCTAATTATCAAAGTTACAATTAGGTGAGGTCTTTTCCTTGAATCAGAGTTAATTAAAATTAAAGTTTTCAATCTTTATTTTTAGTTAATAATTTTGATTATTTGTTAATTTTAGTTCATTAGTTAATTAGTCATACACCCCTAATTTGTTTAGACAATTGAAATTAATAAATTAATTGTTAATTCTCTTGTGATTCAACCCGGCTCCACTACTACAGTAAGAATTTAGTGAATCATAATTAAATTTGAGGACTTCGATAACCCAATCGAAGAGATTGTTGAAAAAACTTTCTACGAAGTGGTAATCTCAACAATAGCTCCAAATCTAAGGTAAAATGAATGGAAGTTTGTAAATCTAAGGAGCATGGAAGGTTCTGGATCAAAGCAATAAAAATAATGAATGAGGTCCTCTAAGCCAAAGGAACCTTTAGACTATTTGCAGATCAAGAATCATTATAGGTAAAGTGTATTCATGTCCAAGTTTTAAGAAGTTGCAGTTGGCAGGAAGCTCCTATTAGATCTAGCTCATCCCGGTCCTTAGTCCAAATGCCTTATATTAAGGGATAAGTTATCATGGTTTGTCAAGCACAAAGTTAGAAATGGGGAGAAATTATCGTAATTTATCGTGCACAAAGTTATAAATGGGGAGAACACAGTTTTGGGATGGCTTATGGAACCCTAGTGGTGCTCTTAATCTCCTCCTCAATGCTTCTAATCTGATGCTGAGAATCCCCAAATCTTCCAAGGTTAGAACAATCATCCTCCATAGCACTTGGCATTAGCCACAAATGCACCTAAACTCTTTTGTTTCCATTTCTAATTCCATGTTCAACTTCCTACCTAATTCTATTAAGATGGACAAGTTCATACGGGTGAGGCCCAATTCAGGTTTATTCACTAATAGATTATGTGCAGGAATATTTGAGGATGATCCTCTTAAGGTGGCTTGGTCTAATCTAGTCTGATCCTCAAATTTGCATTTTCTATTTGGTTAGTAATTAAGGAAAAACTCAGACAGGTTATACTTTTAGTCCAATAACCAAACATGCTCCCTTCTGCAATATGTGTCTAGACAACCTTGTTCGCCTCTTATTTACATGTGTCTATGTCAAGGCCACTTACGAGAAATTATTCTATAACTGTTCATTACATTGTAATGTTAGTTCCTAAGGACAATTAGTTACTTGGGCTAGCTCCATCAAATGTCGAAACAAGTTGGAGGAACAACTTTTTAGAATCTCCTTCAACTGCTTGACGTACTCCATGTGGAGAGAATGGAACCGTAACATCTTCTCCAACTCCTGCCCACAATGGTAGTTCTTTCATATGAGATATCCTAAGTTAGATCAAGAAAATTGTTTAAATTAGAATTTCTTCAGGCCCAATAGTCAGCTCTGTAACTCATTGGCTCACATAACTTTCTTTTCTCAACGCACTTATGTTGTCCACCTTTAGTTGTATGCTTTCCCCTAGGCTTCCAGCTACCTTTTGATGTATTTTTGAACTCGTGTTGATTTGGTGTATGTACCTAGTGTTAGTAGTTTTCACTAGCTTGTAATAACGGTTTTGATTTAATCTCTTTCTTCAAATTTATATTTTAAAAAAACTGCAGAATGTATTCAAACTTTTTTTTTTCAATAGTAAAACATTAACTTGGTACATGAGCCTGCCGCCCAACAGTAAGGCAACCTAGGCTTTTATTGTACAACAAAATGATAGAATGCAATGAACCTTAGCAAATTTATAAGATGTGCATGGCCTGCTCCCAGGATGACTTCGAATTCTACGGAGTATATCGCACCAGATCGTCCATGCGAATCCTGAGGACGGGACAGATTTCTAACCCTAAGAGTTGTTAGTACCTATATGATTTCAATGCTTTCTCATGAAAACATTTAAGATCATTTTCGTCCAGAGGACACCGAATAGTAGAGAAGAAAGTAGAAGTTACATACAATGCACAAATATACAAAGGTATCAAATATATGCTTGATTTGTTAACATATTAAAGTCAGATTGTACAAGGCTTTGGTTTACTCCACCAGGCTAGAAGTTTAATGCAAAGAAGAACAGGAGTCTAAAGAAGAATGTTCTAAGATTAGTAAACTTGAAGGCCATCATAACTGGAATTTTTTTCACGCCTACTTGTGCAATACACTCTTCTTTGAAGGTTTTAGTTTCTTCGGATTATGGTTCTGCCAAGGTCACGTAAGAATATTTTAGTACATGCACCATAAGACAAATCAAAGAATGCAGAGACACATACCTTTTGTCTTTCTAATGCCTCAAAATCTGTTCTTTCCTTCCAGTTGCTCTTACGTAGTTTGATTGGACGATTTCCAACATATTTTCCTGACATCAAGGTTATTAAAAATATAAGAACTTCACTTTATATCAACTGCATTCATAGATTTCCAGAACCTTGTAGCCAGTACTGACAGCAAAAACCATCCAGAATCATTGACAGAAAATAACTGTTGTAAGGTGCTATAGGAGTTTGACATCAATCATAACTGAAAGTTCAAATTTTCAATACAACAGCACACGCTCACGTGCTCCTACTCAGCTTTCGGCCTTTGCTCCACAGCCTCTCCCCTCAGCCACAAGTTCAAAATGCACCAACAGCATATTTGTGGGCAGATTGTCCTAGGAGCAAATAAAGAACAGAAAATGAACATATAATTGTCTTACCATTCATCTCCTTAAGCGCTGCTGCAAGATCAGTAGGGTTGGAGAAGCTAACAAATCCATAGCCCTTTGTTTTTCCAGTCCGCTTGTCTCTTACAACCTAATATCAATTCCAGCGAAACATTATCAAAGATATGATAAGTAGACACAGATTTTCACATGGAATCTAAAAATAATGCAGACAATAAAAAGAAAAAAAATGCATAACCACTCTTATGTTGCATGGTGATGCACAATAACATACCAGCAATGATAAATGAAGCAGTCACCAGTAAAAACTTCAGGGTATACCCAAACCATACAAAAGAAAAGTTCATAATAAGTGACTTTTAAATGAAGATTATTTGTCCAGAAGATATATTCAACGTAGAGGGAAGCAAACATAAAGAAGAATATAAGAGCTAATAAACCTTATATGATCTATTAACAGAACCAAAACAATAGCATTAAAGGGCCTAAGAGACGCTCATCATATATATTAGTGCACTATGCTCTAAATGTTAAATTCAACAAGTTCACAAGACAATCACCTGCTTTAAAATTAACAGCGATAGCTCCACAAGACATTGCAACTGTTTGAGATTTTTAAATGACTATCAAAAAGTAACAGCCTTAGATTTTTGTAGGTCACTGACCTGACTTCAACTTGTTCAAATCAAGTCAATCAGCTATATCAGTCAAGGAGTTCATCAATCATGAGAAAACAACCAATTCATGCTCCAGATGTCAAGTCCATCTGTTCAATGGTCAAACATGATATATCTACCTTATAACTCATATTGAGCACGACAATGGCATCCAATATGCCCAGTCAACCTCCTTGCTCATAAAAACCTATATCTTCCCTATGTGCAATTGTACATAACTGGAAAAGGAATTGAAGTATTTTCATTTCGGTTTGTAATTGTTGGTTTAGGATTTAATTCTATTCGGGAAAAATAAAAATTCTTACTAGAGTAGTATTCATGTTCCATTGGAGTATTTTACTTTTTAAATAGAGTCCTTATTTAGTAGGACAAGAATCAAGAGAACAAACTACATATAGGATTCAATGTTCCAATTATGAAGAGAGGAAAATTTTCAAGTTACAATTTGTGGAAGTGTGATATTTCTCATCTAAGAGTAATCTTTAGATTCGAGGAATGATTCCTGGATGTTATGTGTGATGCCTAGTCTTTTTTATAAACGATATAATTTCTAGTAGTTGCTAGTTGAAGCTAGTATATCTCTATGCAAACTATTTTGCAATTTTCTTATCAACTGATATTGAAAAAGGTACGTTGAAATCATATATACTTTGCCTAATTCTTATTGTTTTCCATATGATATTGTCCATTTCAACTTTCAATTAGCATGGCAATCCTCTATCAATCCTACATCAGTTTGGCATCAAAAATTTGATTTGATAAAGGATACATGAAGCGAAAGGTGGTATAGAGCGTCAAAACTTTGGTCAAAATCTACGTATACTACGAAACAATAAAGATCCTTTATTAAGATTCAAGTTCTATTTGTGTATTTTAAGTTAGAGTCCTCATTTTAGTAGAATTAAAATGAATTGGATGTTTCAATTATGATGGAGAGAATTTTCAATGTAAAGATTTGTGCAAGTGTGACACTTTCAAACATAAGAGTTATTCTTAGATTCCTAAAGTCATTTGTAGATACTAGGTGTGATGCCTAGTTTTTTACAAACCTGGATGTATTTTTAGGAGCTGCTAGTTTGAAACTAGTAAATCTTAGGTGATCTATTTTAAAGTTATATTTTCCACTGATATTAATTAAGAGACATTAAGATCGACTGTAATTTGCTTAGTTCTTATTTTTGCATAAGACACTGTTTCTATTGAAGACAAGATGTACATAGGTCCATACCGCAAGCAAAACGCTTCTTTTCAAAATCAAACTTCAAAAATAGCACTGAAAGAAACACTTACTCTTGCCATGTTAAAGGAAGGGAACCTTGAAAAGGCTTTTGAAAGAACATCATCGTTCACCTCATTTCCAAGATCACCACAGAAAAGACGGTAGTCATCTGTATAATGAACACAGAATTAAATCAGTTACAATATAGAGACCTGTATCCAAACATTTCCCAACTCATGAGATACAAATGATCTCAACAAGTGAAACGGGGAAAAAAAAAAAAAGAAACTCATACTTTCAGGCCATTCTGAAAGTGTAGGATCCTCCCAGGTCTGGCCAGCCGCTTTACGAGGAATAGCTTTCTTCTTGGTTTCAGCTTTATGTTCCATTTCACTACTTGCAAGGGCTGCCTTCACACTCTCAAGAGCTTCTGGGGTAATTGTCTGCGCATCCCTTTGAAACAACTGTTGTGCCTGTTAAGAACTCAGTCCTTAATTCTCCATTCAAACAACAATTAATATATAACCATCACATCATCACTCCTCAAAAATCAAAACCTACACAACATGACCGATTCATCACTCCTCAAAAATCAAAACTACAACATGACCGATACTAACCCCTGATTTTCATTACATGAAACCAAAATCCACCTATTATGTACCAATTTAACCAATTCCAAAGCATTCAACGACGCCATCATCAACATCATCAATAAGACTCAGAACCACTGAATCCGGACATTGTCGATTACAAGTTTTACAGCCTTTTTGACACATTTTACATACACACACACACACAAGCACACATATACACATACGTCAAAAAGGGTGCAAATGTATGGAAGATTACCTGTTGGTACTGAGGCAGAGTGTAAACCGGGCCGATTTGGGCTGGGTAGACCGGAGCTATGACGGGTTGGACCGGAGGAGGAGCAACGTAGGGTTTGGGGTATTGGGCCAAGTGATCAGACTGCTGGAGGTGAAACGGTGTTGGAAAATACGAAGCAGTTGTTGCGGTTGCTCCGTAAGTGAATTGCGACGCCGAAGAAGTTGAAGGCATTGAAGTTGAAGTTGGTGGGATCGACATCGCCTCTCAACCTAATCAAAACTACTTGATTTCTTGGTATGGTGAGAATTAAATGGTTGAGCTAGGGTTAGGGTTTCAATTCAAGAGGAAGATGACGATTTAATGCTAAGTCACAAAATATGACCTTTACGATTTATATTGGAATTGGTCATTTAGGGTAACATAAACATTTAAGAACAGTTACCCTCAGATATTAATTTGCAATAAAAAAGCTATTTTTTAAGTTGTGTCTTTCAACTCTTCACACCCTTGTACCTCTTTTCGAAAAAACAAACAAATAAAGGAAGTTAATACACTTAACAAATTTGAATGTGGTTTAATTTTGTTCCTATTTACATTGAAAATTTAGATTTTTATTTTTATTTTTATTTTTATTTTGTTAAAAATAAATTTTATTTAATTAAATTTTATATTAAAAATTGAAAATAAAGATCCATTTAACTGAAATTTGTAATAAAAATAAATTTTAATTTTATCATCTTATTTTAATTCTTATTATATTATTAGATATTAATATTTTACTTTTACTTTTACTTTTACTTTTAATATATCAAATTATATTCTTAAATGAATTAACTCTCATAATTAATATAAATATAAATATTTAATATAATTACATTAAATTAATTCTTACAATTAAAATCATCTTAAATGCTTAAAATGCTTTGTAAATGAAACATAAATAACTAGTAATAACAACAACATATAGTGGAAGTCTAGCTAAAATACGGGACCTGAAGAGGTCAGATAGTACATATTCTTATTCTTACTTAATAAAAAAGTTGTTTTCAATAGAGCCACATACAAATACATTAAAGTAACTAGTAAGTAGACTCTAAAAACTTATAAGGATGCTTTGTACATGAAACATAAAGCAACTAGTACTTGGATTCTAAGAACTTAACCTATTATTGCTCTTCTCGTGTAAACATAAATAAACTATAAGCATATAGACAAATGTTTTCATTCACTTGAGTTCCATTACAATAATAAGTCTAATTATTCAAAACCTGATTTTGTAGTAAGCCCTATAATAATATTTATACCAAAAGCTTAAAAGTCAAACGTCACTAGTTGTGTTTGGAATTTCAATTTCACTAGGCCCTAGTATACGCTCGTAAATTCTCTTCATTGACACACCTATGACAATTTTCTTCAAAGTAGGTGTCCAAATATTCTCTCCAACATAAAATAACTTCTTTTTATAAGTTGAAGAGTCAATTAAAAAAATAGAAAAGGCAAATGTAAAAATGTTTAACTGTGACAAAGACTTGGAAGATCTTTCACTAAATCCTAAATCTAAATAATCATACGCTAATGAGCTAATTTCATATCAGTTCTATATAGGCCATTTTGAAGTAGCTATTGCATCATAAAATCTCTTCACTACCTATCTTTAAGAGCATACATAGATGGAATTGGCATAAAAGAACCAAGATATAATCTTCTGTTAATAAAGAGAATCAAAAAAAGATCTTAGCTTTCAACTTAGTCTTCTGATTTATTATGATTTTTGGTCTTTCAACTTCTTGTAAGGGCAAGGTATAATTGAAATCTCCAGACGTTAACCAAGGAGAATAACCAACAACTTGTAGAAGGTTAGATCTTTTCAAAGATGTTCTCTCTTAGCAGTGACGGAGCCATAAATTTAAGATAAGAGGATCCAAATTTTTAATCTTTTTAAATTTTGGGAGGCCCAATGCACCACTGGCCCTCAAATAACTCCGTCCTTATATATATATTAAACATAAAAAATATTTAAGTTTTTAAATATGGAGGGACCGAGTGGTGCCTCCGTCCCTGCCTCTGAGAATCAACATTAGCTTCATAAACTACTGTGACGTCAATAAAGGTTTTCACTTAATAATGAATATTTTGATCAAAATAGTTGTTGTGGTGAAATTAGATGTGATTATGTCTAAACAAAATTAGGATTTTACCATTATATTAAGCAATATGATTACTAATAGTTATTCATCTTTTGTCAAAAAATCATAGACCTTCTTAAAAGAAAGTGAAATTTTTATTTTAATTTCTAAATGACCAATAAAAACATACTTCTTAGGCAGTAATAATCATGCAAGAAACTTTTTTGTTAATTAAACTTTTAAGGTTCCAATTTATTATGGTCATCGTGAAGTAGATGATGGATTTTGCATCTTCCTCCTCAATTTCTTGCTTGATTTTTTCTTAGAGGTGGCCCCAATACTTCTCAACTAATTTAATATTCCTCGCAATAGGTGACTCTGGAACTAATAGAATATCTATTTTTGAAGATTTAAAAAACCTTTTACTGCTTATCTTTAAGAGGGATTCTCTATTACCTTCAAATATGTTAAGGAGCTAAGAAGTAAGTTCTTTTTCCAAGACCATTTTGTTCATTTTCATTGTTCTTTTCATTCCTTTTCTCTTCTTCATTTTGATAATCCATCAGTTTTTATTCCTTAGTAATGGCTTGGATAAGCTTCAATACTTAAACAAATGGTATTACTTATCCTTTTGATGATTTCTCAAGTTTTTACTGCTTTAAGTGCTCTTACTAGTTTCAAACCTAAAGTAATTTGAAAGGCCTTTATTGGTAGCTTAAGGTCATCTCAGCGTCTATTAGCTTCTCATCTGAAGTTCATTATTCTTAGGTTCTTAGGCATCTCTTTATCCTTACCAACCTCAACACAAATATACACATGTTCAATCATTTTATAGTAATAGTTTATTTATCTATACAAATTGGCCTAGACAAAAAAAAAATTGTAAGTTGCTAAGCCCCTATATAGAGAAATATTCAAGAGGTGCATTTTGAAAATTGGCTAAAATAAAGATATTTTTATCTATTTTTCCAAAGCATTGCCATGTTAGCCTCCATATTTAGAATATTAGAGGCTTACCTTTTACATCCTAATGCTTTGGATCAAGAATGTCCATACTAGATTTAGTGATTAGTCTAAGGAGGAAAACATCTTCATTTATAAAGGCACACTCAATTCCTAGCTTTTTCTATATAGATGTTGCCCATAATTTGACTTAAAGAAAGGAGGGTCTTTTTTTTACCTTAAAAAAATACCTACCAAATTGGTTGACCTTTTTGAAGCTTTAGTAAGGAGAACCTCCACTAGTAAAGAAACAATGTAAGCATTATTGTTTGACAATTGGAGAATAAACTTTAATTTTTCAAATATCAAAGAGCTTACTACCACTTGACATGAAGAAAACTTGATAAAAATGGTAATAGAAGTGCTCAATCTTTGAGCTTTAGGAGAGAACACAATTAAAAAAGTTCCAATTTGTGCAATTCAATGAGAAGAAACCAATGAAAAAAAAGATATCACTTTGAGAGGAGCTTTAAGAGAAGGAAAAATGCTAGAGTGAGAGAGAGGAGAAGGTAATAAAGGTTGAGACAAAAGAAGGAAGTTATTGAGAGCAAAAAGGGACTAAGTTTCTAAGCTAGAAGAAGAAGTGGAGGAGGAGAAAAGTACAAGATCAACCACTAGAATGGAGTTCTATGAACCTCACACTTATAGAGAAGCATTATAAGAAATGGCCTTAATCTTTGCTATTATAGAAAAAGACAAACCTATATCAGTTGTGGTTCTTTTGCCTAAAATGATAAAAGACAAGAATTGATTATAAGTGGGACAAATCTTCCTTATTACTAGTAAATAGATAAAGAAAGTCAAATAAGAATGAATAACCAAGACAAATCAAAGGACATAAACAAACAAAAATGAAAAAAAGATATTCAACTTTTTATTTTAAAGTTTAAGCCCAAGAAATGGGTGCACTCAACCAAAAGTCATGTCCAATTTATTTTGAAAGGTGCCATTTAAAATTAGAGTTACTTAAACTAAAGCCCGTGTAAATTTTCAATAGCTAAATATAAGGTTAAACAATAATGACATTAAACTTTGCATTTCCTAGGTGTTTCAAGTATTAGAATGGATAATAATCACTTATTCAAACAAGAATACATAATAATCGATGAGCTAATTGATCTGTGCTTAATGTATTTAATCGATGAGCAATTTAATGATATAAAATTGCTCAAGATACTCACTTTGACTTATATGTAATTTTAGGCACGATTCGAAAGCAAAGAAGTTAAAGTAAGTCGAAAGCGTAATATTTGGATCATTTTTCAATTCATAAAGTAAGAAGAAGAAAATTAAAAGATAAAAAGAAAATAATTAAAAATAAAACACAAAGAAGTAGAAAATCTACACTATGCAAGTCATGTAAGTAACATGTATTTCACACAAGCAAAATGGCAGTAAATTGAGACCAAAACGAAAAAAGCAAAAGAAGAATACACATGCAACAGGGTGGAAGCATGGATAGGAAATGACAACATAGTAGTAGGAGAAGAAGAGCAAAATGTGCCAATAGCTTGGACGAAGGAACGACAACACACGACATAGTTAAGGAGTCAGACGATGCAGTAGCAAATGAAGAAGCAACGTAACAACAAAACGCAGTCATTGGCTAGGATGAATTTCACATAAACATTGTGCGTAAACATCTACATTTAACGCAGACATTATAAAGAGGTCCCTAGGTCTTAAAGACAACAAGAGAAGAAAAGCAAAACACGCTAGCAGCTTGGATGAAGGAATGATGACACACAGCATAGCTAAGGAGCCAAACGGCATAGCAACAGATGAAGAAACAACGCAGAAGAAAAACACAATCATTGGCTGGGATGAGTTTCATGCAAACATTTTAAAGAGTTCCATAGGTTTTTAAGACAATGAACAGTGGGGGTGGACCAAAAATTAATTAGAAAATTAGAACAGTAGCTTAGGAAGTGTTCTGAGGAGAGACTTTCAGCTGAAGCAAAATAGAGAATAAATAGGCATTTTGGGCTGAATTGAGGGGGAACTTCGGGAGATTCGGAAGAGCACAAAGATGGAGGTAAGCTCTCCATCGTGAGGGACCCATGGTGGGGTAGCTTCTTGATGTCGGTTCAGAGATGACATCAACATCAATGACCCAGTTATGCACTCCTTCTTGTTTTAGTTGTTTCTTTCTCTCTTTAGAAATTGATTATGTTATCCTATGTTAAATGATTTGGGTTTGGTGATTCCTTAGGTATTATAAATCACAAACACAAGACTCCTAAATGTGTGTAACTAAGAATAATCTATTGGTGATCGATTAATCACATAGTAGGAGGTCTTCACTGTTTCTACCTAGAAAGACTTTACCATACTTACAATTCTCAACATGGCTATAGTTCTTTCAAACAGAGTTTTGTTCATTCACTCTACCACTCCATTTTGTTGAGGAATGTAAGGCACCATGAATTAACGTTTGATGCCTTCTCGATTACAAAAATCAATGAACTTAGCACTAGTATATTTTTCACCATTATCAGTCCTAAGGCATTTGATTTTCTTCCCCATCTCTAATTCAATTTGTGCATTAAATGTTGTGAAGGTTGGAAATACATCTTCCTTTCTCTTGATAGGATACACCTAACATCTTGTGGAGTAATCATCAATAAAGGTACAAAATTATCTTGCTCCACCCAAGATGTAACCGATGCTTGCCATACATCAAAATGAATCAATTCTAGAATATCTTTACTTCTAGAATTAGATGCATTAAATTTTAATTTATGCTGCTTACTTATAGCATTATATTCATTGAAGGCTAATGATACCTTCGTGAGACCAAAAAGTAGTTTTTGCTCAGCAAGAATCTTTAATCCTTGTTCTAAAATGTGTCCAAGTTTACGATCCCTTAACTTTGTTGCATTTTTTTCATAACTAACCTACGCATTTGCTTCCAAATGTGTCTCTCTCATAAGCTTGTATAAGTTTACAGCTATCCTTCTTGGCATAATTACTACAAATGCTCCTTTGATCACTTTCATAACTCTATTTTAAATACAGGTCTTGCAGCTAATTTCATGCAATTGCCTTGAAGATAATAGATTTTTCTTCAAGTCCTTCATATGTCACACATTTCGTATAGTGTGAATTGTACCATCATACATCTTTAACTTGATGGTTCCAATCCCAGCAATCTCCAATGCTTAATCATTTCCTATGTATACAGATCCTGTAGAGATAGGTTTATAAGTGTGAAACAATCCCTATAAGGAGTCATATGCCATGTTGCTCCTAAATCCATCATCTAAGCATCAGTGAGCTCTAGTTATCCTTGAACACCATTGCTACTATATAAGATTTTTTCATTGGCAACACACCCCTAAGAAGTTAATGCTTCAGAGGTCTTCTTTCCACCTTTCCTGAATTGACATTCACGTTTAAAGTGTCCTCTCTTTCCAAAGTTATAACACTTGAGATTTTCCTTAATAAATTTCGACCTTCCTTTTTTGTGTCTCCTAGTGAAATCACACTCCATTGACTACCATCATCAATAAGGCTTTTTCTTGATGCAAACTTGCTAGCCTTTCTTCCTTAATGATACATTTTCTTTCTTCTTTAAGAACAAAACAGAGACATAATCAAATACCAAAGTGTCCGTGAGGATATTATTGGTTAAATTGATGATGAGTTGGTCATATGAATACAGAGGACTTTGAAGTAGAATCTCCTCACATTCATTTAGATTTACATTATGTCCCAACTTTGAAAGTTGAGAGTATAGAGACATCAGAGTATTGATATGCTCCGTTACTGAAGTAGGTTCAACCATTTGGAGTGTATAGAGTCTCCTCCCTAGAAAAATTTTGTTGTAAAGAGACTTAGCTTCATATAAATTTGTGAAATGATCCCATATCTCCTTAATTGTTTTCTTTTCCTCTACACCTTGCAAAATATCATCTGATAGACCAAGATGGAAATGCCATATAGTCAAGGCATCGATTTGTTTCCATTTGACATCACCTATAAAACACGCAACCTAACATTAATGGTCTTTAAGCAATTATCTTTTACTAAGATTGCCTTCATTTTCAATTTTCATATTGAGAACTTTGTCCCATCAAACTTTATAATATCGAATTTGGTCGACATTACTTCTATCACAATTTGGCTCTTCTAACATAAGAATTGACTCTCACTCTCTTACGTGAAAATGGAAATTGCCTCGGATTACCTTCGCTTAGTATATAATAAGACTGTAGTACGTCATAAAAGTTCCCAGGAAAGGCTTGAGGGGTCACAAATGGTCCCACTTAAAACCCAATCTCCTCAAATAGAGATTTTCCAAGACATGCACTTAATCACCTCAAATACTAGCAAAAAATGCCCAAAAATGGAAAAAAGAATCTGAGAATAAAACCAACCTTAACTTGCAAGAATACCAAAGAAAAACTCGTTTTTAGATATGGAAGATCAGACTGTGCTATAGCCATAGAGCATACCTAAGCAAACCTTAGGCTCTGATACCACTGAAAGGAGATGGACCCCACTCTGATAGAACGAACCCACCAATATAAGAAATTAAGATTAAAAAAAGGGACATGTAAGATTTACATGAAAAACACCTTAACGAATGTAGGGAAAAACCACAGGCAAGAATAGAAAATTTTGTACTATAGAAAACAAAGATTACAAAGGAAGACCTCATAATCCACACCAAGAATTACACAAAAGGATGTGAGAAAGAGATTTTAGGATATATATAACCTTAAGTATATGTCTCCTTATATAGAGACGCCTAGTTTCAAAAACCAATCCTCAATTGCCACTCCTCATAGCTTATCACTAATTCTTCACCACTAACTTTTCACCTCCATCTCTTTCCTCTCTCCGTCTACAGCTCATCACTGTCACAAACCACCACTCACCACTTGTCACTGCCACTATTTGTGTTCTGAGATTTGTGAAAATGTAGTGAATAATGAACGAGTTGTTTGACACTTTGAGACATGTGTTTATGTAGATATATTAAGAAGAGAACAATATTAGATGTTGTATCTTTTATTAATGTGTTTCTATTATTTAAGAATTGAGAATTTAGGAGATGAGACATTATTAGAATTTAGGATCCGAACAGATTACTCAACAATGATATTACTTTAGAAATTCTGCCTTTACTATAAATTTAACATTTTACAAGTAGATATTATAAATTATTTTACTCTAATTTTTTTTACCACACTAATGTTATTTACATAAGAAATTGCTTATAGTACACTGATGTGTTGTTTGAAAATTGTTAACCTGTTGCATTTTTTAAGTAAAATGGGAATATGCTTATGTTTTATCTTAATATTTTTTAGAATTGAATTACACATGTTTTATTTAAATTTAAAATTGATTCTTTAAGAAAGTAATAATATTTTTTAATATTAAAAATATTTTAGATTTTGTCCAAGGACTAGACAATAATACTCCTTAGTTCTATTTCAATACGCTTATTAGCTAAATTTATAAATTATCTTGTTAATTATTTCAATAACAATAATTAGAATTTATGACTTATGATTACTTAGGAGTTTCACCTCCAAAAGAGAGTGCATGTTAAGTGCACTGCAAAATTTATCTAACTCTGCACACTAAAAATTTGTAGCTGTGATGAGTCAGGATTGTATCTTCATGGAATGTTTAGTTAATTTTTGTAATAAAAATAATTGATGTAAAGGAAATAAATGGGGGCTTTAGGTTTGATGCAATCAAAAAAACAAAATAAAAATTAAACTAATGCAAGCAATTTATCGAAAATAGTCAAGAGCTAGAAAAGTGTCAAATATGTGTAAAACCCAGTTCTTGGATCAATCTCGCCCTACATATGATAAAAAATATTTCATTGTTATAATGCTTTCATATCTCTCCTAGAGTTATTGATTGTAGACTAACAAAGCTCTGTTAATCCCTATTTTCCGTTAAGCCGAGTTTAATTAGGATACGATGGTTAATTAAACCTAACTAACAAATAACCTAGAATATGCTCTCTAGATTTAGTTAGGCAATTGCATTACGATATGGAAAACAGACCAATCTAAGCAACAACCATATAAGCTTGGGTCATTTAACCTAGGTTAAGTTATCCCTAATGATTCGAAACCATTAATTGCCACAAATGAATCTTAATATAACCATTACGAATTATATCAAATATTCTTGATGAATCCATATACAAAGATTACGAAATTGTGTTAATGATTCTAGCAATAGGTTCATAATATAAACAATCTAATGATAACGACAATACAATTATCCATACATGAATACCCAAACCAAATAAGAAAAGGATAACCTAAACAATTCCTAGAGAGAGATTTAACATTAAACAAAGATAAGATAAGCTTAGCTGTGCACTCTAGGTGTTGATTTCACCTTCAAACCGGTGTCGGGAAGTTAGCCTTGTATATTCTCCATGAGTCTCCAAGAAGTAGCTTCTGTTGCCTCCATTCTTGTTGAAAATCGAAGAGAAACCAAAGAGAAACTGTAAGGTCCCAAAAATATATCATAGAAGTATTATAGCATGTCTATAGTGCATTAAGAAGTTAATTTAACAAATGAATTAAGTGCATCTAAGTATAGTCAGAGACATAATGGTATTTAATGTAAAAGTGGGTAAATGGGTAATTTGTTCATTTTAGCATGAACATACCTCTATAAGTTGGCCATATCTTGGTTTTTATACCTCAAAATTGGATAATTCCTAATGGAAATTAATCTAGAGACATAAATATAAAAATTTCATGAAGGACCAAAGTTTTATTATTCCTCTAAGCTTTTTGAATTCTAGCTTGAAGTTGAGTTATGATTGTTGTCTCTATTTTCAAACAGCCTATAGTATTTTGGGTATAACTCCTAAAATAGTTAATCAAATTACATGAAATTTATTACATTAGAAAATTAAGACATAGGGGAATGAAATTAATTGATAATATTACAAGCCAATGTGGGAAGTAAGGGAAGAAGAAGGATCAATATGCAATTTTTCTAAAGTTAACACATGGACCAATTGGATTAAGGCATATGTGACCAATAATAATAAAGCATGTGTGTCTAATAGGAATTAAGCATATGTGTGAGTCTTGAAAGTTCTCGAATGGGGATATGGAGAGGGGAGATTCACGACATTTTTTGAGTTCTAAGTTTATATTTTTCTTCTCTCCATTTCTCCTTCTTCATCCCATCATTTTTCATGTAAGAAATCAAGCCAATCTTATATGGAAATCAAGGTAAAAGTTAGGGATTCTCTCTTCACCTTTATCTCTTCTTACTTTTATTATGAAGGAATGAAATTATAAGGATGGATTTGAGATTGATAGGTATATTTTTGTGTTTTTAGTTGGTGAGTCAAGCAAAACCAAAGAGGAAAGGAAGGAAAGGCAATAGAAGACCTACTTCGTCAATTTTTAGGTTTGGGACTTCACTTAGTTGATTTGTGTATTTATGTATGATTTAATGGATATAAAATTAATTTGGATATGTAATTGTTGCTGGGATGTTGCTTTGGTGTTTTTTTTGGTGTTATCTTGGATAGAATTAGTTGAATATGACAAGAGGGTATTGCCTAGTGGAATTTTGTCTAGGGTTTGTTTAAGTCAGTCACATTTTGTAAGTCATAACTTAGCCTAAAGACCTCCAAATTGTGTGATTTTAGTTGCATATGAAACCTAAGACATAGAGATAAATATCTCTAGAAGGGACATTGACTTAATTCTAGCTCTATAACCTTGTAAATTAAAGGCGAAAAAGGTGACCTGATGCTACCCCTGTTTTGGATTAGCTTATGATATTTTGCTTATATCTCATGAATTAGCAGTCGAAATGGTTTGATTGTTGGTGCTATAGAAACTATAGACATATAGAAAAAAAATGCCTAGAATACCTTGAAATCCATTTCTGACTTTTGCTATATGCATATTAAGTAACAAGTAGTGGTATGAATGGACAGAGTGGCTGTCATGATCGTGGCATTATTTTTGTTTCTGATTTTTTACCTAATCTTATTCGAATCTTTTTGAATGTGATGGCGTGTGGAGTCTGGTGGTTGGAAATTGGTGGCGGTGGTGGCCATAAGTGATTTGGTGAAGTTTTGGATGAATTAAGGTTTCTCATTTATAAACAGATAGGTGATTTTCTGGGCAAATGACTAGAAATTTTGGACTGATTATAAAGGCTAAAACATGGTTCAAGAAGTGAACTACAACTTTGGTGAAGAAATTTTTTCGATTTGATGATCAGAAGAAAAGATATGATTTTTTTTGTCAAATAGGTTCTGGGATTCAAAGTTTGGACAGTTTTGAATGTTATCGGGTAAAATGAAACAGTCAAATTCTAACTTATGTTTTGGACGATTGGCTGAAGCAAATGGGGTGACATTATATGTCAAATTAAAGTTCAAGGTGTGAACTACAACTTAGAAGCAGGAATTGTCTCGATCTAATGAGCAGAAAAGAAGATATGAATTTTTTTGTTCGAACAGATTTTGGAAACCGAAACTGGTCAGATTAGGTAAACGGATGAGATTGGATGAATGTTTTTGGAAACATACAAAAATCTATAAGTTTTTGGAAACTAACAAAACCCAATGATATGTTTTAGGAAAACATTCAAACCGCTAAGATTGCAAAGCAATTCCTTTCAATTTGATTGATAATTTTTCTAAATTGTTGGAGAGCTTTACATCGCTATACATAAGGAAATAAGGCAAACGAAAAGAACTGATGGAGAACCACATAATTTGGTTTCTCACTAGCCATTAAGTCACCAAAAAATAACATTAATAAGAAAATAAAATAAACATAACTCAAGATAATAAAAGTTCTGATCAGAAAGGAAATAAAACAACATAAAGAAGGAGAATTAGAGTCTTTATTTATCTCCCGAATTCAGCCAGACCTAATAATGAAATGGGCTACATTTGGAACTCAAATTGGGCTGCGAATTAAGTCTAATACAAGTAAAAATGTACAACACACATTGACCTTGTTGACTGGAGCACCTGATGCAATTTAAGCTTCAAAAATAAGTGCTTTGTGAATTCCAAATGGCCTTAACAAAACTACAGTTTACATGTTAGGTTCTTCTTCAAATTCTTCTTCACCATCTGGATCATCATCATCACCATCATCACTTTCATTTGGACTAACTGGATCAAGGCCCATGTTTACGACCTCTTGTATGACTTAGCTTGATGGTCGTCCATCATTCTCCCATTCTTGGGAGGACTTTCCTTCATCATTGAAGAGTAATAAGATGACTTCACCATAATCAACATCATGCCCATGAACAATCAAGCAATGAACTCCATAGTTATATTTCAAAAGTTTTTCAATATTAACACAAAGAGATTTGGAGCTCGGTTGTAAGATTTCACCTTTAAAAAAATTCAACAAACTAAAGTATCCAACCTACCCTATTGTCTTCATCCAATCACCCCAAGTTTTATTCACATAGTCATGAAACATAAAAGCTTCTATTTGGTGTTTATGTGATAATTGTCTTGGTGGAATGTCATAAGGGTCAATGTAGGTGTGCGGAAGGATTTCTAAGAGTGAGAATAGTGCAAAAGATTCTTCTTCATGAGTGGTATTGTCTATGGTCGACTTGTCCTCAAAGTTTGGTAAGAACTACAAACTACAAGCACTTCTTCTTTAACGTCATTTTCCACGAAAGGTGAAACATCATATGAATCAATTTCATCATCAGTAGATACAACACAATCTATACTAGAGTCTACATGCTCAACATCATCAACAGATAAAGGTGTATAATCATTTTTACCTCATCTTCCAAATGGAAGTCAATGGCTTCTTCATTGGAAGACTCCAATGGTTCCTCCTCTTTCACTTCATGTTGCATTGCTTCTTTACCATGTTCTTTGTCAAAGGACTCCAAACATTCAATTTCTTCCAAGGATTCCACATTTTTGGTCACTCCTTCCTTTTCAAAGGACTGCCCTAAATATTCAGCCTCCTCTCGAATTGCTCTTTCAATTTCTTGAACCTCTTCAATTATGATAGGTTGAAGATCAGGACATTCAAATTCAAAGTGTCCAAAACCCCAACATTTAGGACACCCCGTGTGTTCATAGGGCTGAAATTCTTCGTAATATTGCTTTAAATAATCTACCTCTAGCTCTTCATGACCATAGTTTTCATGTTCATACTCATAGGGCTCATATTCATAATAATCTTCTTCATAATAATAGTAGTCATAATCATAAGTTCGGTTTACCTTAAGGACTCAAGAATCCAAACTGTAAATTACTTCATCTTCTTCCTTTCTCCTTCTCCTTTTTTCTTCCTCAATGTTCCATGCCTCAAGTTGATGGCGCAATTCTCTCTGCCTTCTTCTTTCTTCAATATCATGAAGAGTCATAGTGCAAACTCAAAATAAATCAGACCAGTTTAAGGAGAAAAATTATTTCCTAAAGTAAACGACCATCAAATAAGCTCAAATTTGATAGAGAGGCCTACAACACATCAACATACAACCCTGTAAAATATCTTCAAAAAATTCCAAGGGGAACCCGTTCAAATAGTCACAAACAGATTGGAAATACACAAAAAAAAACTGGGCAAAATTCCAAAATTTGTTTAAAATAGTAAACGGTCTCATATTGTCTTCAAAATTTGAGTCACAAAAACTTCAATATCTGCAGTACTACCTAAGAAAACAAAAACAAAAAATTCGAACTAGAGGTGTATGAATCGCTCAGGATAGATGAACTTGCCGATTCCTAACAAAACTCAATACTTTAGGAGAACATCTTCAAACCCAACGTCCTAGGTTGTCAATTCCTTTGGCTCTGATACCAAATGATGGCGTGCGAAGTCTGGTGGCCAGAAATTGGTGACGGTAATGATCGGAAAAGATATGATTTTTTTTCGAACAGGCTCTGGGATTCAAAGTTTGGACAATTTTGAATGTTATCAGGTAAAATGAAACAGTCAAATTCTAACTCATGTTTTGGATGATTGGTTGAAGCAAATGGGATGACATTATATGTCAAATTAAATTTCAATATGTGAACTACAACTTAAGAGGAATTGTCTCGATCTGATGAGTAGAAAAGAAGTTATGAATTTTTTTTATTTGAACAGATTCCGGAAATCGAAACTGGATAGATTAGGTAAACGGATGAGATTGGATGAATGTTTTTGGAAACGTACAAAACCTTATTAGTTTTTGGAAACTAACAAAACCCAATGATATGTTTTAGGAAAACATTCAATCCGTTAAGATTGCAAAGCAAATCCTTTCAATTTGATTGATAATTTTTCTAAATTGTAGGAGAGCTTTACATCGCTATATATAAGGAAATAAGGCAAACAAAAAGGGCTGATGGAGAACCACATAATTCGGTTTCTCACCAGCCATTAAGTCACCATAAAACAACATTAATAAAGAAATAAAATAAACATAACTCAAGATAATAAAAGGCCTTTTCATAAAGGAAATAAAACAACATAAAGAAGGAGAATTATTTATTTATCTCCCTAGTTCAGCCAGACTTGGGAATGAAATGGGCTGCATTTGGACCTCAAATTGGGCTGCGAATTAAGTCTAACATAAGTAAAAATGTACAGCACACATTAACCTTGTTGTAATAATACTTCATTATATTGTGACAAAATTGTTGACACTAAAACCTATGGAATATGTGCCAACACTATATAGTCACAACAACTTTACATATTGATGACAATTTTTTGACTCAAATAATATAAAGTAGTGACGAATGAAGTCGTAACAATACTTCATTTTATTGTTACAACATTATCACCACTAAAATAATTATAAATAGTGACAAAATATTTGTCACTAATAATTTTTTATCAGTGTCCATTACTTCTTGGTCACTAATATTTTAATTAAAAAGTGTCAACATCATTTCATCACAAAAATAAAAATTGGTTCTTACAAAAATTATTATCACTAACATGATTATTATTATCACAAATAAAACTATCAATTCATCAATAAAATTACATTAGCTGTAAAAGAAATTTGCATTAGTGGCTATATTGTTTAACAAATTTCGTCACAAGTATGAAAGTTATATGTTACAATAAT
This sequence comes from Erythroxylum carthagenense, assembly GCA_026413575.1. Lineage (NCBI taxonomy): Eukaryota > Viridiplantae > Streptophyta > Magnoliopsida > Malpighiales > Erythroxylaceae > Erythroxylum > Erythroxylum carthagenense. The sequence continues at coordinate 21,505,873 of JANZLD010000006.1, read as the reverse complement.
GTTGTCACTAAATAAAGAATATATGTTACAATAAATTTATCACTAATGTGTTCGTGATTGTCATAAATAATATTATTAAATTTAACAATGTAATTACTTAATCGATAAAAATTTTTGCATTACTGGCCATAAAATAGAAGTTGTCACAAATGACATAGATTTTTAGTGCCAAGATATTATAAGACAAGCAAATAAAAATTATTAGTATATATAAAATATATAAAATCACCAAAATGTAAAAAAATTCTAATTTCCAATATATTAAATTGGAAATTTTAATATCCAAGAAAACTATTTATTACAATTATCTCAAACTATTACATACTAATTTAAGCTAAAACTCTCTAAGGTAAAATTTCCTGGCTATTCTTCAGCATAAAGTTCACTATTAATTTGTTTCCTACAAAATAAATAAAAATAAAATCAGTTAATTAATTAATCAGCTAGAATTTCACTTTTTCTCAGGACTTAGATGGTATCTCTTTAACACCTAAATTGTGTGAATAACTTGACTTCTTTCTAGGACAAGACCGAAATGCTCAACGAGTTGTAAAGGTGCAGGTGAAATCTTTTCTTTATTTGTTTCTCCCTCTTCTTGAAGCTTATTCTGCATATTTAGATAGAATTTGAAATTTTAGTTGATATAAATTGTTTTTTAAAAAATGTAATTTGACTATAACTTACATACCATTATTTTTTCTCCATTTGGAACAAACCAAGTTCCATTTGGCTTTTATTGCGATACCTTCCAAACTTTAACAACATCGGGCCACTCATCAGCATCTTTATCTTTCTAAAATGAAAAATGAAAAAGAAAAGACAAAAGAAATTAATGATTAATTAAAAAAGGAAAAATTCCCTTTGGTTTCTTTCGAGACAAAGTTCAAAAGCAAAAGTAGACAAAAACCTCACTAAACCTCGTCTCTTCTATTATGTCTCATTTCTCATAGAGCTACCCATTTTTCTTCCTCAAACTCTGACTCCAACTCCGATTATAACTTTGACGACTACACTCTCCCTCCCAATGTCGAAGGTGAGGTTGTCCTCCCTTACATCCAGCCTGGAGAAGAGCCATTAGAATGCGACAACATTCCCGACAGGAACATAGCGCGCTTTACCCAAATCATCCATTTAACCATAGGCACAAAGTAATATCCAAACTTGGAAGAGTCCAACCAATATAGAATACAACACACTATATGATGTTT
>JANZLD010000006.1:21026260-21055856 GCA_026413575.1 Erythroxylum carthagenense | reverse complement strand
AAGGCCATTTGTTCGCAAATAGACTCGAACTTAACAGTGAAACTTTCTAACCTTGACTCAATAGTATTCTAAAGTGTTGATGGTCTTTTTTTTTCTTGTAAGAACTTTCCTTTCTTAGTGACAGGTTTTTTCACCTTTTTATTCCATGGCTGCTGAAGGAATAGTCGAGATGAAGAACACATTGTCATATTCTTTGGGCTATTAGCCTTAGCATTTACTTCAGCTATATCCTCAGCTTTGAGTCCCGTCGCTCTATCTTTACCCCACATCATGTCCAATTTCTACAAATATGGAAATTTAAAGTTCCATATTCCAATTGCATTCTTATGATTCTGTAAAAAAAGAATTACAAGAAGAAGAAGATTAAAAACGTAATAACAAGAAAAAGTTATAATTATGAGAAAAGAAAATACTAAGATAAGAGTTCAATCAACTTTTGAGTTAGATGTCCTTACCAAGCACCATTCATCAAACCGTTGTTTTTCACAATCGATCTTATGCTCAACATCATCCCACTGATAGCCACTTTGTATACACATTATTGTACTTGTTTTTTAACCATTTAATCTTAGAGTCAATGCGGGGATCGACATCCTTATCAAAATTGTGAATCTTGCTTAGCAACAACTTGTGCACTTTAACTATATAATTGTTCTTAAATCCCCTATTTACTTTCTATAAAGGATCACAAGCTAGTTTTTGCAAAATGTTGACCAAAGCTTCAACCTCATCATCCTTCCAATACTGCTTATTCTTTCCCCTTCCACAGGTAGCCATAGCTATTCCTAATAAAAGAATGACAATGTAAGAGTTATTGAAGTAATAACATATAACAAAAATAACTTTGTTGAAAAATTTAAAGCATGTACGTGTTGTATAATAACTCACAAATACATAGTCAAACAAACAGAGATGTTCACATGGGTGCATTTCAAAAGTAATCCAATAACTCAAAGTTATATATTACTAATAGTAAACAAACAGAGATGTTCAACATTCAAGTACATTAATTGAAACCAAAACATTTCAACAATCTAATAAGCATATGAAACAATCATATCTTAAATTGCTAATATACATCATTGTCATTGGATCTAGTTGTCCATATATTATACAAATTGGTTAACATATTATTCCTGAATGTCAACCAGTCATCAGTTGGACTAATTTCTATAATGTATTCCATTTCATCATCTTCTTCACTCTCATCTTCCTCACTCTTCTCTTCATCTTCAACGATTAACTCATGTGGATCAAGGCCCATGAACTTGCGAATGAAGTTGTGCAGAAGGGAACAAGCCATTATAATGCGAACTTGGGTTTCAATTGAGAAAATGAAGGGGATGCATGGATCTTCCATCTTCCTTTCAAAAATCCAAAGCATCTATCAGTAACATTCCTTGCTTTGGAATGTTTCATATTAAAGTATTCCTCTGCTGCCTCTAGTCGATAGCCATCGAATTCTTTGAGATGATAGCATTAAACGGAGCAAGAAATCCATTTGCATTGCAATATCTAGAGTCAACCAAATAATAACATCCTTTATAATTAAACAAAAAGTTATGATTGAGTAGCATAACTCCAAGAGAAACAAAATTGGATATTGTAACAGAAATTGAGCTCGAGGGACTCGTAGGCTATAAGGCTTTGAGATTGCATTTTAATGTATAGTCATTTTAATATGTGCAAAAATTTAAATATACGTTTGTGTACGCTAACAATATGCGTGAGCATGAAAAATGCATTTTTCTTAATCTCTCATTGATCCCTCATGTACTGTACTTTTGGGTTCCAACTCTTAATATAGGGACGGAATGTTACATTTCTCCCATTTTTAATAAATTTCGTCATCGAAATTCTTATCTGATTAATCAGGAAGGCAGGGGTATTATTTCCTCAACTACTTCTCCGTTTTCTATTTAACTTCATCACTAGAATAACTTCTTCTAGTTGACCATAGTCAATGTAATCAATCAATCCTCTAATTATTTCTTCAGATATCACACTATCTTAACTATTTCCTTAATATAATTCAGGTTATTCAAAATTTTCACTTCGCAAGCCAATAATACATCTTTGTCAGATCATATCATTATTTCTTAGCATGTTCATATATCACATATTATGAATCTGAGGCATCCTTATTGATAATGCAACTTATAAGTTACTGGTCCTATGCTCTTAATAACTTCATGTGGACCAATACTATTCGAGCTTAGTTTATCTTTTTTCCTAATTTAGGCACACCTTACCAAGGTGGTACTTTCAGAAACAATTCATCTTTCCTTTGATAATTCACATCTTTTCAATGTTAATCCACTCCACTCTTATGTCTATCTCACTATATTCCATAACCTCGATGTTGATCCATCAAATTCATTCATCTTTCGTAAGCCACTTAATTTCTATTACAGATTCATTTTACTCATCAACAATATCTCGAATCAATTATGGCCTTCAACCTTTGTTTGGCCCTCTTCATTTCAAGGTAAGGGCGAACGACCCTTTTGGTCGTATAACACTTCATACAGTATTCTAATGATATCACTATGATAATGATTGATACGCTTAACTTCAATTAAAACCACACATTGACCTCATGATCCTATGAACTCCAAAATATAAGTTTTAAGCATATCTCCAATAGTTAAGACTGTTAGCAATTCAAACTTTTAATCACTTGATTCTACATTCTTAGCCACTTAATGTTGTTTCGGTATGTTCCTACTAGGATGTATAGGATTGGTTATTATTTGTGCTTTCTCTAGTAATATCTTTGTTCACTCATCTTTATCGGGTACACATCCTTCTTATTTCAATCATAAATATCATTTTTCCTATTCAAACTCAAATTTCAGATTCATTTTCAATTACTCAATAAGATTCATAGATTCTAAATCCTCAATTTGGGCTTTGTTAAACTTTTTATGTGGGTCTAATCTTAAATTCAACAGTTAATAATATTTTGGTTTGCCCAAAATTCATCTCAACATTTTATGCTCTTTAGTGCACTTGTTTGGTAACCTCAATATCTAAATTTATGATACACTGTTATTGAATTTTCTGTTCAATGCATCATATTACAACACTAGCTTTACTGAGAAATACTCATTTGTACATCATAATCTTCCAGTAACTCTATCCATTGTCTCAAACTCATTTTCATTTCTTTCAAACTTAATAATTACCTCAAACTTTAATGATCTCTATAAATTCTGAAATGTATTTGTATATATAATGTCTCCAAACTTTCAAGCAATCACTATTGTAGCAAGTTTCAATTCATATATCAAATAATCAACTCATAAGACTTTAATATTTAATTGTCTCCACATATATGAAATCATTTTATTATGTTGCATTAAGTTTTATCCTAATCTCTTATACAAATGTCATTGTATCTACAAAATCTCCAAATCCAGACGATATAATTAATATCGGTGTTATAATTCCTTAAACTTTTTTGTATATATTACTTAGGGTTTCTCACTTCATGATTACCTCTATTTCCTTGGGTCTCCCAACATGCTATGTTTAGATACTATATACCCAACATTTTATTTAATCAAGCTAGGATTCACTACTATTGAAATTGGCATAGAATTGTTTCTACCTTCATGATATGTAAGATTTCCTCAAGTATCCAAAATATTATTCTTAACTGTTCAAATACATTCAATATCTCATCTATGATGATCGTCACTAATTGATCTGATTTTTTTGGATCACTTTAATCTTCAATGTCATGATACTGTCGGGGGCATTATTAGTTAAACAAATATAGTCAAAACTAACAGTGCCCATGATTAGTTCTCGTAATTCCTTAAGTAACTAATTCCTCAACAAGGTAGTTTTATCTCATATTATTTTCGGTTTCCCAATTGTCTTCTCCTCTCAAATGATTTTCTCCATTCCTTTGATTTCACATTGACTTTCTCTAATGCCTACTTATTCATACTAGTTTCTCCATTCATTTCCATTTATTGGAAATCTTAATTTCCTGTGATGGTAACACATTCATCAGATCTGATTTATATCTCTTATACTTAATGTCACCTCAAATTCAAGAATCCAATCACTTAGTTGGACATTTTACATCAACAAAATGCATACACTCTCAGTATCATATTCTACATCTTATGCTTAAGTCTCTGTTAGGATTAAGACTCCAATATCATGTCTGATTTATTCCTTCATTGATCATTCTTAAGAATAAACTATATGGTTTGCTTAATCTAATTTGGTGAAATTCTTCTTTGAAGAAGATTTCTTGTTTCTAGCATCTATCCTGTTTATGTAACCTTTATCAATCCACTGTTTCCATCACCACTTATCAGACATTCTTAGTACCTCAAGAAGATCATTTTTTTTGTTTATTAGAAGGTCAAAATGTTATGGTTACCAAAACCCGATGAAGTAGTAGACATCATTATTGTCACATATGCTTAGGTGTGTATCATCAAGGCCATCACATTCTATCCAGAGATTTATTTCTGATAGATCACCAATTATCTTACAATAGTAATACTTTGATCTCAATTGATCCTAGACAATATTTCTCTCTTTATCCTTGCCACGATCGGGGTTTCCTCGCATTGACATATACTAACATCAACTTTACTCCGATTCTCTAAGATTTACCTCTTCTAGTATTACATCAAGTCATAATGATTCAATTACCATATTGGGTGCACTAACTCTTCTCATTTGATTCTTCATCTTTTTCTTAATCTCATTCTTACATAAAATCCTATCTTATATGCTTCTCTAACTTTCTCCTTACTACTTATCATTCATCTCATGTAAAGTCAATTATGTCTATTTCATTCCCCTTTTATTCTTTCCTCATTTCTATCTCATCTTCCTATTGTCATTTATTTCACTCGCCTTCCATATGTATATCCTCAATCAATTCATAATTATTGATGCATAATCATTATGAAAATTTGATCTCAATTCCCCTAATATCTTCTTACAATGGATCTTATCTCTTGTTACATTAATCAACTAACCATTTCAATTCCAAATTCATTTTCTTAAGATCATAACAAATTTATGTTTTCATTACATTTTGCTTATACGCTTTAATCTCATCATTACTACTCTTATCGCTATTTTTCTCAAACAATCCATGACAATATATTCACATCTATATCACATTTTGAAGATATATCACCATAGTACAATATTGATGTCATATTCAATAATATATCTACCAATACAAATGTGTTGAATCTTAATCTGTCATATCTAACCAATACCATTTCTCATTTCTAAACATCTACAAATTTTCATTTTCTCATATTCTAACAGATCATCATTTTTCTCACTATTTCTATCAACTCAAACTCGTAACAAGTGCTCATGCATATGACTCATATAAATGCAACTCAGACTGGGGATCAGTTGCTACTGTCTGTTATGACATGACAAAAATGCATGTATCTTAACATATATTTTGAAAACGCCCATGTAAGATATTAATTTTGGGCTCTGATATCAAAATGTAGCACCCCGCCCTCTCAAGACATGTACTCGATATCCTGAGTCATATCCGAGTGCAAATCCTATAAGGGTGGAATGCTAGAACAATCAAACACTTGAAACTCAGTACAAATTTTTCACATTTATCATACACGTATACGGAAATCAATAATCAAATTCGGGCCCATTTTTTTGTTTCATTCCGTCAAAATCACATTTATGTTATTACACTCAAGATTATTCTCATTGACAAACCCTTTTCCACTTTGGAAAGTTATTACAAAACATCATATTCAAATATACATGTTATAATAATTATGAAAGACTCAATTTAATACAAAAATAAGAAAATATAAACACAGACGCAGACGTAAAAATACAAATGCAAATGCAAATTGATCCCGATGTCTACCTCTTACTTGAATGTAGTGGCTATACTCCCGTTTGTCCAACAGTATAACTCTTCTGAGCCTGAAAAATATTGCAAATTTGGGTGAGTTTTGCAAATTTAGTGAGTGACCATCCTTGATGGCTCACTCAATCACACAATACATATAGTACACATATTCACATAATGCACATCAATTCATTAATAATCATATAGAATTACAGATAATTCACATTCATTGGAAATATATCTCACATACAAAAATCATTCAAATTATTCAAATCATACACGTCAAATGCATATGTGATGCTTATGAGACTCACTTTCAATTTGTTATTGTTATGATCGAGTGCCTATAATTGTCCCATATCTATTGTGGATATCGGGCTCATTAATAGCTCTCCTATATCCGTTGGGGATACCGACCTCATTTTACATAGTGAGCCTTTGGCTCTTATATACTTTCTGAGCTTTAAGCTCTTTTTCACATTTATGCTTTAAGCTCTTTTTCTGTGGCTACTCCGGTCACAACAGCCTTTATCTTTCATGCATTCATCAAATGAAACGCATCACATTCACATCTTCTCAATCAGTTACTTTATTTCACTTTACACATATCATTGGATCTTAGTCCGATATTCAACATAAAGTTGAGAATTACTTTTTCATTTATATGCATATTCACATCTCTCTTTGAAACTTGGTCCGACATTTAATAATCAATTTGTGTATCACATATTTTTTCAAATTCACATACAAGGAGCACTTCTATTATGATTCATGCATTTATCAAACTCCTCGGAAATTCAATGTCTGAAATTAGAACAATCACATTTCATTTCAATGGCAATTCAAAGCAGAAAGTTAAAACATAACAAACAGTGAATGAGACCATCTAGGTCAACTCACAGTATGCTCCAAATTAGTATTTGCTTTTAAGTTCTGGAAACGTCTGAATGTGAATGTTTATCCTACACATCCAAATTATGCAATATACATATTGCACACACATTAATAACTTTGCACAATTATAAGCATTTTTTTATGCACAAATGTTTATATGGATAACGTACAATGCATGCTCAATGATAATCCTAGGTATATTATCAAATTTCACATCTTATCCACATTCTCATTTTATAACTCAATTATTCGTCATTTCATTGTTAGTATTGTTTGCTATCATAATATCAAATTTTCATTCACTTTAACTTAAAACACTTAACTCCTCCTCTTTGAATCACAACTTCAATCATATGAATATCTTTATTTCCATTATACACATGTCTTTGATGCTTTAATACCAACAATTCATTCGCTAATGTTATTCTAACATTATATAATCATACAGTATCCAAACTCTCATTCTAACATTATATAATCATATAGTATCCAAACTCTCATTCTTTGTTATAAATTCTCTAAAATTTCATACCTTCAAGTCTATTTTCCATGATTAATTAGATAATGCAAATGAAGTAATTTGAAAATACTTCTATAAAAATGTTAACCATTGTCTTAAGTTTTTAACAATAAAATCATTCAATTTGGTTTAGTATTTTGAAAGTTATACTCCAAATATTTTCAGACTGTTCTCATTCTGTAATAGTACATTATACTCAACTTCCATCCAGAAAATTGAAATTCTTAAAGATTGAATTAACATTCAATATCTTCAGAAAATTTGTAGCCCTATGTCTTTAATTTACTTCAAATCAAAAATTATCCCATTTGGATAACTATAAAAGAAGATGTTGTCAAAATTCTGAAGCATGTTTAGTGAAATCATACTAGTTATCATATTCCAGTACTCCTCAACATTTTCATCTTAAATCCATTAACCCCAACTAAATTTAAGTCATGGTCGTGCACCATAAACTCACGGCTATGCATCACAACAAAATGAGTTACGGGAATGCAACCATAATGCATGACCTTGCACACCAACATAAATAAGTCACGATCGTGAAGCCTCAACACACGGCCGTGCACACTCAATTGGACTAGTCCCCTATTTTTCACTCAATCTCTCCCAAATGATTTCAGATGGCTAAGATTTTTTGTGAAGATATAGATTAGTGTGTTATGAGTCAAATGGTTCAAGTTCCATGTCATTTAGAGTTAGAAGAAGGAGATATAGCCAAAATACTGAAGGATGTTTGAATTTCCTCCAGCCAAAGAAGTCGCGATCGTGCTCATAAAAGGTAAGTCGCGATCATGCAGAAGCACAATTACGATTTACCTCTTCATCTTCCAAAATCGGGATCGTGCAAAAGCACGATTGTGATTCTTCTTCTCCTTCCGAACCTCAGCGATTTCTTCTTTCTTCTTTTTCTTCTTTTCTTTTTAAACCAACTTCTCTAACACGTCTCAACCCCATTTTCGACTTCCATTTAGCTCCAAACATTTAAAAACAACTCCATAATTCATATTAAAACACCAACATTAAAACGGAAAATCCCTCACTCATCTTTCTCATTTATGCTTTTCTTTCCTCTGCTGCAATTTTTCATCTTATGTATATTTTCCATTTTCCTCTCTAACTTCCATCCAACTCAAATCTTACACAAACAAAATCTAGAATCCATGCTTAAACAAAATCATCAAAAACAAAAAAAGACTATTCATGCATTTCACCCTTTTTTTGCACTTTCTTCACTGTCATTTTCTTACATTTTTTGCACTTTCTTCACGTATGTGCATATATATACACAGTGAAAACAGAGCCCTCACATCTGTTTTCTTCAAAAAGTTTTACACCTAGTTATACATATTTTCTAAGATCTTTCAACTCCTAAAATCATTTCTACAATCTCTTAAAATATTTTTATCATAAAAAACGAAAAATCAACAAATCCACATTTCCATCTTATTTTCACGAAGAACATGATAAGTGTCAAATATGCAATAATAACTAATTCACCATTTTTGTTTCGTAAAACAACAGCTCTAAAGGATTTGCACAATACTTACTTGATAAATCTTCAACTTTGTCAAAATCTCAAGAAGCCCTAATCTCCATGCAACTCACATGTATCATTATGGAAGTTGGCAAGTTTCACTTTTTCTTAAGAAAAATGAAAGTAAACCAAATTTGGGAGTAGCAAAAGGATAGATGAGAATAAGGTTTTTCTTTGGTGAAGATTTGATGAACGACTCTGTGTAAAAGAACAAGCTTGAAGAAGACATATAAGAAGAAGATATTTTTAAGAAAAGACTAATAGTGTCCTTGTCTTTCAAAGTTTAAAGGAATAGTAGTGAACTTTTTTTTAAAAGATCAACTTTACAAGTGACACTTGTCACTCATCCATCTTTTAAGGCTTTAACTAGTTCTCAACAAACTAGTTCATCCATAACTCCTATCTTTTTATTCCAATTATCACCAAAATTTTCCAATAACATCTTCTCACAAATTCTAAAGTCATCTTTAAATTTTCAAAAATCATTTTCAAAATTCTCCAATATCATTTGGTTTCTTATTTCTATTTTCTATTCACCAATTTACTTGCCAAACGGCATTTTTCCTAGTATAATAATATTCAACCTTTTTGGAAAATTTTCCTAAAATTCATCACATTCTAAATCATCAATCATTATCACCAAATATTCGAATTCAAGAATTTATACTCTCCAAATCAGTCCATAGCACATAAAATGCACAATTCACATTGTAAACACATTTATGAATCAATTATACCCTGCAATTGTCAATGAATGCATGTATAATCATTTTAATGTGTGTAAAAATTCAAATAAATGTCCGTGTATGCTAACAATATGCATGAGCACAAAAAATGCATTTTTCTTAATCTCTCATCAATCCCTCGTGTATTGTACTTTAGGTTCTAACACTTAATATGGGGGCAGGACGTTACAGAGTTGTCCTACCCTTTTCCTTCCATGTTCAATCATATGGTATAAACAAATTATGTTTCTTTATAGGCATTTATTTTGTGCATAAAATAGGAGCTTCGGAATCTAAGAAATGCAAGTGCATAAATGAAGAACTTTTAGGAACTCGATCTGGGTATTTCTTAATGATCTTGTTAGATTCTTAGAATCATTCACCTACATCAAACCATAGACAACATTTAATGTAAACAAATATATATGATTTGACTGTCTTATTGCTAAAGAAATTAGTAGTTACGTTTATTGTCAGATGTCTATTCGGATTACCATCTCATTTATATTCCATCAAACCACACTGAAAGGATGAGATGAAATTCAAGGTTAAATGGCATCATCTATAAATTTATTTTTGAATGAGAATACCTACTTAATCATAATAAACATGCACAATTGTTCCCATTTTAAATATATAGCATAAAATGATTGAGGATTTCATTGATCGTTATTTTCCTTAATCCCTAGTAATCTACAAATTATTAGATCCTTAGCATAGAAACAATGATTTGAGGAATAACATTCATTCAATGCTTTTCTCAATAAACTTATGCTTTTCCAAATTGCCTACTTGCCTAACAAATTAAAAATTGGTATTTACTCCAAGGATAAGACAAACTGAACAGATCCCAAAATAAAAAACTGAAAGCAGAGACAAGAAATCTAAAAATAGACGAGAATCATGTTACCTTGGTTTGCTTAAGCCTTTTGGAGGTGAAGGCAATATCTTCCTTTTAAAAATAAAGGTGGTGTGTACTCATTTATACAACTAAGATACAAATGTATCACTATAATTGTCAAAATTGCTATTATTTTACAATTAAAAATAAAGGATTGTATATTATAAATCTTTAAGAAATACTATAAAATACTATGACAAAGCTCAAAAGGAACACCTATAGAAGTCAAAATCTCAGGTTGGTTGAACAACAAGACAAATTTTGGACAAATGCAACAATATCCTCATCTAATAAGAACAAGTGATGCATTTAAAATCCCTCAAAACTTTCTCGGTATTAAACACAATCAATCTATGAAAAAAAAAAGATCAAGCATTGCGTAATGTAAGCATGAATGAATATCGAGAAAAATGAATACGATCCCTAAGTAAGAAGTACCAACAAATTCACCGACATTCTTATTGATGGCTAAAGGAAACTAATAAATAGACAATCTCTATAATGTGAAGTACAAAATATGGCTTTCGTTAGGTACTAAATAGTAGACACAAGCATTAGTAGGAAGATTCCAGTTCTTTAAACACTAGAAGCAAGCACTGGGTGGGAAGAATACTCATTAAAGACATATTAATTTGACAAAATAGACAAGTAAAAGGAGATGATATTTTAATGCCAATGCATATCAATGTGATAGCTTTCTTACATGCAAATCATGAGGGTACACCAATGCTGAGACATATTTCTAGTTAGTATGATGGAGAACAATTCTAAAAATGTTTTTGAATAATAAGAAGAAAACTGAGTACATGATCTCCAATTCTATCAATGTTGGGGATATGATGTACCAATGGTTAATTTAGATAGAGACAATGTAGTCAAACAGTAATCCATTTCAATTACTTCTACTTATTGATGTGAAAAGATTGGAATCTTAGAGTAGGTTGAGAACCCGTGACTAAGTCATTAAAAAAGAGAAGCACGTTTCACAAACTAAACCTAGTTGATGAAAAATTTTCAACAGAAACAAATATTACATCAGTTAGGTGTATGGTAGTAGATATTCGAAAATCAATTGAAAAGAATGAATATTAAAATTGCTAATTAGAAATTGCAGAACTACATGCTAAGCATTATCTTCTAGAAATTATATTCAAATCCCAAGAGAATATCCCAACTCAGATAGGTAAGTGAACCCAAATAATAGTTTAACACTTCATCCTCTGAACAATTGTTAATTAAAATATGAAGTAACTAATACCACGAAAAGATGTGGGACCTTCCATAAGTTCTAACATGCATTCAATTCTTAGTCAGCAGCGTAGAACATGTTTCACTCCCAAGTCCAAACAACGTAGAGCTATTTTTTTACTTAAAGAACAAAAATTGAAGTTACAGAAAAGGCATTCTATTTGAATTGAGAGAATATATCAAAAAACATAAACACGAACCATAAATGTTAAGCGATCTAAGCAACAAAAACTAAAAAGAACCTAATATAATTCCCATACTTTCATTTACAATACCTACCAAAAAATGCCATCTCAAGATCAACTACAACAAGCAAATCAGAGAAGAAACGATATCTATCCAAGTGGTGCTTTAACCTAAAATCAGAAAGCTCGTTCTAGAAGTAGAAAAGAGAGTTAACAATTTTCCTGAATCAAAAAGGGTATAGAATTAGAAACAGAAGTGTGTCACAAAAGCAGAAATAGAAACAAAAGTGTGAGAAAAATTCTTACTGGTTTATGGTAGCTGATACTTCGATGATAGAACTTTACGCACGTGGTGAGTGAAATGACAAAAACTACAGATGCGTGTAGTCAGAGCCAGACGAAGTGAGGAGAATGAAGCAAAAGACGCGGGAATGTGTGCCAAAAATATGTGAAAGAATGACTCCCATTCCTCTCGATTACAAGAGGAATGGAGCAATGGTCGAAAACAAGGAATCAAAATAAAAGCTCTATAGTTATAGTTACTTATTAAACACTAGTTTTCATTCCATACTCATTCCTCTTTACTCATACCCACTAAACAAGCAAATCATTTTTTTTCGCATTGTATTTGCTTTGAACAAAAGACTAATGAAGACAATAAGCTTACATATAGAAAGCACGGATCATGATTATTTTCTATTGTAAATTACTATTACTAATAATTTGTAATCTTGTGTGTATTATATTAGACTGAGACCAAAAAAAATAAAACGAATGGAATGTAAATAGAGGTGTTTTAATAGATTCGTTCACGTTTGCAGTGGTAGCTACGTTACATTTACCGAATCAATCATTTGAGGAGAAGAAAAGCTTTGCAATGGTCGAGATGATTCGGGATCGAGAAATATCCGCAATTATGTTACATTACGTGTGGACAACTTCCGTCCAAAGGACCCCGATGGTAGATAGACAGGCCACAAACGCATCATATTGACATGACCTAAGAGCCTTGATATTCAATGGCTGCCCGCCCCTATCTAACATTGTTCTCTTTTCTCCACGCTTCTTACTGTTGTTTGTACGAAAATATGTGAAAGTAAAGATGTGTGCATGCAGACACAGACACACACACATGTGCAAGAAATAGATAGGTTACCTACCAAATCTGATCAACCTATCAATTTCCATCCACGGATTGCTAATCTCGATCCCAACTTATACGTCGGAATGTGTATGTATCTATCGTCAAGTCGTGGCTTTTCCACACATAGATATTTTGGATGAATATAGTGAGGTTGATGGTCAACCTATAAGAGGCATCGATTTTCTTTAGTAGTTAGCTAGTGATGGGGTTCCACTTATGCATATATTTGTAACGGGCCCTATATAGGGAAATAAAAACGAACAAATACCTCCTTATAGTTCTTAAACAGTTCACGCTCCTTTAAAGATATAAAAATGTCTTACCATATTCTCATACGAAATCTGAAATTTAGTAGAAGAAATTTCAAGTTTTTAATAGAACATATAACTTGAAATGACGATATGCTTGGTGATGAATCGATTTATCAAATGCCAGTGTCTACCTTATGCTTTGGATATAATCCTAGTTTTCTGGATTAAGTAGGCCGACAACAAACGAAACAAGGAACCAACTGCAGGATTCCTTGCCACTATCGATGCCTTCTATTCCCTTAAAAGAGGGAGGCATTTCTAAATTGTACAAGTCATGTGGCGAGTCCCAAACTACGAATTAATCATTTTAAAAATAATACAATTATAGCTCTAGTGACTGTAGGAATGTAATAAAATGGGTATATCTAACAAGAGGGCTGAGAGGAGGAAAATGAAAGGATAGCTCAATGTGGTTTGATTGTGCTACTATGGTAAGACAATCATTAAAAAATTTAATTGATTCTGTTCATTTGATCTGTTTTAAAATTAAAACTTTTTATCTTGTTAGCTTTATGTTTCGATGCATTTTAACAACTTTTATTATTAAAAACTAATCAATTTAGTAATTAATTAGTTAATTTTTATAAATTAATAACTTCTTATACATTAAAATAAATAAATAAATTTTATTTATATATACATTAAAATAAATAAATAAAATTTTATTTATATAATTTTTGTTCAATTAAATTTTAAATTTTTTGATAAATAAAATTAATTTTTATTTTTTTTACATTTAATATTAATTAAACTTTTAAATCTATCATCATATCCTTTAAACTTTATACCTGATTAACGCACAATAAACAACACTTTAGGAGCGAGACACACGGGTAAATGTTTGAAATAGGAGCGAGCCACGTAGGTAAATGTTTGAAAGCTGACATGCTTTTTGATTCTAACCACGAGAGACTTTGCATAAACCAAAACTCTCTACTTCTTTATAAATATCCAGGAATTCAACAATTTTGACTATCGCACTCATCTTGCATGTGTTATATGTTGGACAAATTTATTCTTTCATGTAAAGTTGGACAATTATTATTTACATTTTTTGGTTTTTAATAAATTATCAATTAAGTTATATAATTTAATTTAGATAAAGATAATAAAGTGACCCAATAAATGATCTAAATCAACAGGTTAAAGTTCGGGTAGAAAATGAATCCCAATTAGTATGACCCAGGTCTATATTGGCCTTGAAATGAGGAAGTCAAATATGGAAGCTATATAATGGTTAAGATCTCTTGTAATTACTTGTATCAATCGTAAGCATAAGGAATCTCTGACTGTTAAAAGAATTTACGTATTAAGAAAACTGTAGAAAGACCTAAAACTCGTGTCAGGAAACACTTTCCATAAAGGTCCTGGAAGATTTGTGATCATTTGGAGCTCGAAAATGACATCGGAATTAGAGATGAAATTGAAATTAGGTATTCCGCATTATCTTCGTTTTTAATCATTTCATGTATGATCTTGGGTATGTAATAAGGTCTGTGCTACGCATTACAAGTAGTGTTAGAGCAGTTACGTGATCGGATTGTCGAAAATGAAGGCTTTTCAGCTTTTCATCTCATATGGTTTTCCTAAAGTTTTGATTCGTTTTTTCAGTTTTTTATGTATTTAATTACATAGAAGTAGTATACATAAGGCTAGTTATGAAAACCGAGTCGAAAATGGGCCAAAAGGAGCAACATCTCTGGACCCTAGAAATTGCCTCCAGACACGGTGAGAGACGAAATGTAAAGCGCATGCAGTGCATGCCCCTGAGGCAGCTACAGTAGCCAGAGGCAGCAACGTATGGTTAGCGAGTGCCGACACGTTGCTCTAATCGGAGATGGACGCATGTCATAGATGCATCGCACGTGCGACGCACGTGTCGCACACGGGCCACATCTGTCATACATGTGACACATCGAATGGACAACACGTGGTGGGACATGCATTTTACGCGCCATACAATAGAGGTGTTTTGGGTCAGTTTCTAAGCCTAGGAGATTTATAATATAAGTTTTTTTTCATTTTTCTAGATTTATTACATTAGTAATAAATTAAAGTTTTGCTCTAGAAAAAGAAATTAAGGTATTCTGAATCCGAATTCTAGTGAATTTTCATGCTTCGGACATCACTTGAGGGAGGTACTTTAAGTTTTTGTATCTCGAGTCTTATGTTCAATTCTCGATTGCATGATAGTCGATCTGAAAAGGAATTAAGACATTCTGAAGTCATTTTTAGTTAATTTTTGTACAACAAATTGCCATAAGGGAGATACATGAGGTTTCAATGTCTCGGGTGGTCGGTTCAGTGTTCGGTGACGTGTGATAGTTACTCAACTGAGATTTTTCTTTTACAAAAGCCTCAAATGAAATTTTCAGAGAATATCTTCAACACAAGTTTGTGACAATGAGACTGGTCATTCAGTTTTTTTCATTCATTAATGTTACGTTGTCACATACTATATGCCCATAAAGAATATAAGGATAAAATAAAGGTGTATCTCTTGTGTTTGTGGACTTTTTGAGTGCTGATGAGGATGTAGTCACCATAATGGCCTTTCAAGTCAGTATTTTGAATTATTCTGCTTATACGTTAGGGGATGTATCTGGTCTCATGTTTGATTATTCTCCCCGTAGGTGTTGCCTTTACATGAGATTTTGAGATATGTATAAAGGCATTAGATAGAGAAAACTCTTTGCTTGAATGATCTATTCACCCACAGGTAGTTGTGTCATGAGAGTTGATGATTTGTACTCTGATCCCTTTTATGTAGATGTCTAGTTGTATATATTATGTATTCAGCCCACAGGTGTTTCATAATATGTGTGACCGAATTTTCAGTAAAGATACTATTTAATGGCTTTGAGTATCGCTGTTGTCCTACATTTGTGCTAATTTAAACATTATTATCTTGAAATCACCGTTTCAGTCAACAAAATCAGTGTCATTATTGAAACTCTGACCAGTTTCAATACAAAGAAGTGGACAGAGGATGTATTGATTGCTATGGAGAAAGCTGAGGTTGATATGGTAATATGGACAGATAGACCATCTCCATCTACATCCATGAGCTTGAAAGCCCATAAAACAACCTATGAAGCCTAGGATCGGTCTAACAGGTTAAGTCTGATGACTATTAGGAGATTCATTCCTAACCATCTGCTAAGTGGACTTCCGGACATAGACATAGCGAAGGATTTTCTTGATAATGTCTTCTAGAGGAACATAGTCTCACCTAATGTTGAGACAAGTGCCTTGATGAAAGAATTATTCTCCATAAGGTATATATAAGAAAAAAGGGGAGTAATAGAGTGCATATCGAGAATGATTCATCTTTACAGTAGATTGAAAATGTTGGGACTTTAATGCTTTGATAGCTCATTGTGTTGCTGAAGAGGAGAAACTCAAGCTTGCTAGTCCTACAACCCTCGAAGCAGCTTAAGGAAAGATAAGGATGAAGCCTACTAAGTTCAAAGGTAGAAAGTTTAAATCTTCTCTTCATGCTGATGTTGGTCAAACTTGTGCTGATAAAGGTCCTAGTGATATAAAGAAACAAGTAGTATGAGGTTTAATAAGAAAGACTATGACCATCAGGTTACTCTTTGGCTTGTCAATTTATGGATCTAATTTGCGATAGTCACATTAAGTATTTGGTGACTATATAGTGAAACAACTTATCAAGGTGCTTCCGTAATGCAGTAGTTCATATCAAGGATAAAGCCAACTAAAGAAAAGGAAGAACTGATGACTTATAGCAATAAAGAAGTGGAAGTAATATCTATAGGAGATGTATGTACTGAACTTTACTATAAGGTTCATTTGGGTTTTACACGATACATTTTATATGTGATCTTTTGATCAATTTTGGACAAAGAAGGTTAAAGTATTGTATTTAATGCTTCTGATGCACAGATGTTTGATGCAAAACATAATGGTATAACTTTCTTATCATATGGTTTGTATAGAATGTGTCTTATCCCGAATTAGATATATTCTTCTTTATATCTTGTTAAGCAAGTTATAAAATGAAGGACCCTGATGAATGAGAAGTCATACATGGTGTGGCATAAAAGTTTAAGTCACATTTTCAGAGATAAGATTGAGAGATTGATCAAGGAAAGTATTTCCCAATTCTAGATTATGATGATCTAGGAACATGTGATGACTATTGCAGGGATAAGTTGACTGATAAGGACATTGAAGTCAACTCATGCTTTTGACTTGTTGAGTCTGATACATATAGATATCAGTAGACCTTATACAGTTGCATTGTACAATTCTAAATGTATTATGAAATTTATTGATAATTATTCCCATCACAGTTATGTGTTCCTATTTAAAGACTGAAGGTTGAAAACCAATTGGAAAAATTCATCAAGACAATTAGATTTGACCGTGGAGGAGAATATCATGGCAAACATGGTGTTTCAGGACATTAAGAGTTCCGTTTGTTATATATTTGGAATCAGTTGAAATAGTGACTTAATTCACTATGCTGAGTAGTTCTGAGCAAAATGGTGTGTTGTCGAATGACATAACTGATCCTAAAGGACTTAAAGAAGTCAATGCAAAACAGGACTAATCTACCTAATTATTTAAAAGCTTGGAAACCCAGCCTTGCACACACACTAATGTATGGGGTTGTCCTACTGAGATAGTATAATCATTATAAAGAAAGATTGCATGCTCGTTCCCCTCATTGCTATTTAGTTAGATATCTCGACCATTTTATGGCTACAGATTTTACTGTAGAGAAGGAGAGACCGGAATAGTGGACTCACAAACAATTAAGTTTTTGGAATATCATGTCTATGATGATGGTGAGCCCATTGACCTTTCAGATGATAGCAAGGTAGATACTATAGTTAGCATGTATCCGCTACTTATACAGTTAGATCTAGTGGATCTAGGTCTTTATATCATGCTTGTACAAGAACAGGAACCTATAATTGTAGACATAGAGGTTGCTAGGGGTACAAGATCTAATATAATTAATTAAGTTCACTAGAGTGAGATGACCTATTATCCTATCTAAATACATAGTCTATCAGGTATACAAGACTATGTTATTAGACATGTTACGGATCCAGTTACTTTTACAGAAGCTATTTTTGGACCCAATGTGGATGTGTGGTGGGATGCAATGAATGATAAGATGCAAGCCATGAAGTATAGTAAGGTTTGGGAGCTAGTAGATTTGTATCGGAACTGCAAACCCATCAGTTGTAAATGAAGTTTTAAAACCTAAAAGATTTCAGGATAAATTTTAGTGGTTTATAGGCTTGCTCAGTTGCCTAATGGTTCACTCAGAGAGAAAGGTTAACTTTAAGTTACCTTTTTTTCTCGTATCCTCGTAGGATACATTTTGAGTGATTAAGGCAATTGTAGCTGATGTTGATATAGAGTTACATCTGATAGTTGCCAAAACTGCTTTCCTGAATAAAGACCTTTATGAAGAGGTTTATATGGTACAACCTGAAGGATTTCAAGATACAAATAGAACTAACATGGTTTGCACATTATGCAGATCAATATATGGTTTATATCAAACTCCTAAAAGTGATGTCTTACAATTAATAAGGTTTGACCTCTTTCAACTTTATGGAAAATAAAGTTAAAAAGAGGCTTATACTATGAGGTCAAGGGGAGCAAAGTTATTGCACGTCAAATTACTTGACCATATTGTATGAAGTTAATCAACTTTTAGTCAAAAACTTTGATATAAAGGACCTTGGTGTAGCATCTTCTGTCATAAGTATTTAGATTCACCAGGACAGATCTTAACACTCATAAGACGTCTCATAAAATGTAGTCTGGCGAGTGTTGAGATACTAAAGGGAATCAAGGATTATATGTTAACATATAGAAAAATCAACAGACTAAACCTCGTAGGAAATTTAGATTAAGATTTTAGCTATATGCCCGGATGATCGAAAGTTCACTTAAGATTACAATTTTAAGTTTGCAGATGGTACAATAGCATGGAAGTGTGTTAAGAAGACACGAGTAACTTCCTCAACTATGCATGCAGAGTGCATGCTATGTGGCTGCTTCACAGACAGTTTAACTCAAAACCTTAATTTCTGAGTTGTCTGTGGCTGATTTAGTGGCTAGACCATTTGGTTGAATTGTGGTAATCTTCTTGTTGCGTTGTTTAATAACAACAAAGAATATCACGGGATTTTAGCATTTAAAGGTCAATTGTTTGGTCATAAAGGTGTTGATACGAAAAGGTAACATTAAGGTTTAGAGCATTTAACGACTGAGGAACTGTAAGTGGATCCTTTACCTAAAGGACTTCGTGCACTTGTGTTTGTGACACAAGTATACAGTATGGGTATTTTGACGTCTTTAGATACTATTAGTTAAGGGATCGTTATGTTTGCTCCAGGTACATTTATACATTTTGATGTATTATGACAGTATAATAGTTCATCAATAAAAATGATCATCGTTTATCCTTAGTAATACATGTTATCATACATTGTCATAATATATATGAAAGTCTTAAGATTTGTGTTGATGTTAAGTATTTAAAGGTCATTTGGCATATATACAGATTGACCTTGTGCCTATGTCATTTAGACGCATACAATTTTAGTAAGGATATCCATGAATTTAACTTGACATGGGGGGATATAAGTTTCTAATCCCATAAAGGTTCTTTAATGTAGTTTGGCATTCAGTTAGAGAACATAAAGATTTTCTCTAATACTGTTTAGCATTTGATGAGAGAAAACGTGAATTTTCTAATGCAATTTAGCATATGTGGTTTAACATGAAGTTGGAAAAATCGAGACCTACAAACAAAGATGATATAATTTAGATTATAAAGGTATCATCCTAGTTTTCTACACTCCATTTTTCCTTTCATGTTAGTGAGGTATTAGGTATATGTGATTATATTAGATATGCGTCACACATAACACATGCATTTGATACTTTTCAATATCGAAAGCCTTACAGGATAGAATTATGGACTTTCATTATCTTTAGATCAAATGTTTTGTTTTTAGAACTTAGTCGACTAATTCAGGAGTGTGACTTAACCGAGTTTTCAAAATGTTTTATACTAGAGTCAAAGCTGCAATTAATGCTTGTCCAAAGGGAAAAATGTTGGACAATTTTGTCCTTTCCCATAAAGTTGGATAACTATTAATTGCATTTTTTGGTTTTAAAAAAAATTATCGGTTACGTTACGTAATTTGGTTCAGATAAAGATAATAAAGTGACCCAATAAATGATCTAAATCAATTGTTAGAAGTCCGGGCAAAAAATGTATCCCAATTAGTGTAGATTAGACCCATATCGACCTTGTGATGAGGAAACTCAATATGGAAGCTATGTAAAGATTAAGGTTTCCTGCAGTTGCTCATATTAATCGTAAATATAAGGAATCTTTGACCTGTTAAGAGAGCTTACATATTGAAAAAACTATAGCAAGGCCTAAACCTCGTGTCGGGAAATACTTTTCATAAAATTCCTGGGAGATTCGTGATCGTTTGGAGCTCGGAAACGATATCGAAATTAGAGACGGAACCAAAATTAAGTATTTCGTATTACCTTCTTTTTTAATCCTTTCATGTATAATCCTTAATACTTAATAAGAATTGTGCTACGTATTACATTAGACACGCGGCTGCATGTTTCGTTGGTCTATATTTTCTTTGTTTCCAATCTCTAAATATATCAAAAATTGAAAATAACTAAACCTGTATTAATTTACCACAATTGGTAGGAAGAGATTCTTTATTTTAAAAGAAATTAAGGCCCGGCCAGTCGTTAATGGTATAAAGAAAAAGGAGTGAAGGCTGCAAAGCAGAGAATAATGGCATTGTGGGATATTTATGGGTTGATTTGAAGAAGGTAGACTGGTATGGTGGAAGATGAGAAGTCTTGTGGTGGTGATGGTCCTCCAATTAAAGGCTTACTTGTAAGTTGCAGTTTGAATGGGACTTGTGTTGATACCAAATGAAAATGATCTAAATAACTAGAATTGAACTAAGAAGTAAAAGGTGGGGTTAGCAAAGGGAATTGACGAAAATGCAAATAAGCAAATCAGTCCAAAATTTATGGCAGCGAAGTCCCACACGGACACGGTTGTGCTGTTTTTAATTTTTACGGTGAAAAAGTCTACGAAAACGTTGCGGCTGACTGGGCCTATGCAGACCTTAGCCACACGTAACCATACGTTACAACTTACAACCCATCCATCTTACTATATCAAATAAAATGATAAAAGTTCCAAATCCAGGTTCACGTGAACATGAAAATGATCATATAAATGAGAAAACACAAATGTCCACGCCCAGTGGGACTCGAACCCACAATCGCCTGATTAGAAGTCAGGCGCCTTATCCATTAGGCCATGGGCGCTGGTTGGGAATTGTAGCACACAATTCTTAATTTGTCTATGAAACTGTTACGAAAACCAGATATTCAAAACAGTGCAAACTCACTAACGGTAGTCTTAGTTAATTCATTCAAATCATTCGATCACTCGATATCAGTAATTGTTGGAAAGTAAAGGGAAATCATCTTAAACCAACTTTAACGCAGATGTGGAGGCTTGTTTACTTGTTCTGTTGAATTGGTTTAAAATTTTTTGACTTGTTAAATGATAAAAAGAAAGAGACTAACATCTCCTAAGATTTTATAAATTTACTAAAATTGTTTGCGCTCTATAAATTTTGCGAGAAGTTTTTGTAAGCATAATTTTCATAAACATAAAAGGATGTATAAATTTATGGAACTCACATATGTTCAATCATAATCATAATTTTGTTCTAATACAAAGATATATTTTATGAATATCAACGTTTGTCCATATATATGTTTTCTCCTCTTTAATGATAAAGTATTTTAGCTCCATTTGTTTAGTATCTTTGGAATTCTTGTCATTCTTAGATAAAAAATTGTTTCAAAATTATCATAGTAAATTTTCAAAGTAAATTTTCAATAATCTAGCTATACTATCGACAATTCTAAACTCTAAAATAAAGTTTCACAGTCATTTAGCCTGAATCATAACCTCAAAACATGCCACAAACTTAGTCTCTATAGTGGATACAATAATTATAGACTGATTTACACTCTTTCATGAGATGGCTCCTCCAGCTAATAGATAAACGTAGTCAAAACTTTATTTTCTTGTATCTACACAGCTAATGAAGTTTGAATCTAAATATCCAACTATCTTAAGGTGATTAGACCTCCTAAAAGTAACCTCCTAAAAGTAAGCATGTTCTTTAATTCCCTACAAATATCTTATAACCTTCTTCACAACTTTCCAGTGATTCATACCTGGATTTCTCTGGTATCTCCCTAACATTCCCATTGCAAAACTTATGTCTAGTTTCGTACATGACTGAGAATACATTAAGCTCCCAACTGTAGATGCATATGGAATTGATTTCATTTGATTTCATTCTAAGTTACTTTTTAGACATTGGATAAGGTTATGCTTGTTCCCTTTCTAAATTGGGACTAGTGATGTTGAACACTTGTTCATCCTAAATCTCCTTAACACTTTATTAATATATGCTTTCTAAGACAAACCTAACAATCCTTGTAATCTATCATAGAATATGTAATATTGTTAAAGGACTTATGTCCATTATTAAATTAAGAGGAATGGTCCTAACTGGTCAAAGTGACATGAAATGTACAACTTATGGAGGTATGAACATTTATATCATGCTTTCTAAGAACCTTATTCTTTTTTAGTTTAATGTACTCATTTAACTTTAAAAAAAATTTGTTCAGGGTTAACTTATAGACATTCAATTTTTTAATGTTTATTTAAATTTTCATGAAAATATTAACATACATATTTGTCCAAAAAATCAAACTCTTAAAATAAAATATCATCATTTCATTTAAGAACGATTTAATTTACTCAATTCATAAGTGGCACACTTTCATTTATCAATGACTATAAACGATCTTAGTCATTTATTCAAAGTTATCAACAGTTGAGATCTTGATATGGAATAAAGCTCTAATAATAAAATTATGAAGATTAATGGTTATAGATGGGTAGGTTGTATGGTTCATATCTACAAAATTTCTTAGTTTTGAATGAACACTTTAAGATGAAGCAATATGGTCAACCACCAATTATTGATTTGTATCAATTTATATCTTATGGTTAAAGACCAATAACAAGCGATATGTGCAGAGGAGGAAAGACAAAATACATCTTTAGGAAGATATGCAACAAAGGACCAACTTTCTCACTTTGCATTATACAAAAGCAAACCATCCATGAAAAGATATATGAAAAAGTTAAAGGAACAATGGGTGAAATGCCTATGACCCAAACAATGCGTTTTATTCCCAAAAAATGTTGTCTCTCTCTTTTTTCCCTGATGTTTTAAGTTTTGTCTCATTGTTTCAAATTTTTTTGTACTTCGATCACATTTTCTTCTTCCTAATACATATTTTGTTCTTTGATTTTTGTTATTTAAGTTACTTACATTTTATTCTAATGTTTCCCAATTATATTCATCGTTTAAGTTTTAACGGTCATTATTTTGTTCATTTTCCTTTTTAGTTTTTATTTGTGTCATCTTCTATTATACAGAAATCATTTTGGATTTCCTTATTCCCCAATCACCACCTCTTTCTCTTTATCTTTGCATTTCAATCTTTATCAACCTTAAATTTGGTCTTTACATATTTTTTCATTATTTTTATTAAAAATTTCCCAAAATTCCCTAAACATAAACAATATGATTATTTGTTTCTACAAATGCATGATGGTGTAACTATTACAAGCAAGTACAGGTAGATTTCACAGGGACTATTAGTTAACAACCCACTATTCACAAATTAATAAGCTAGACTAGCGATTATAAATGATTGAATAAGAACATAAAATAAACAAAAAATCTAAACACTAAGATAAATCATTGATCAAGAATATATTAATCAATAAAGGAGTTAGGTTTATGTGAGAAATGCCCTAAGACTTTTAATATATTCATTTCCACTCTAGGTAAATGAATTAGTCTAGTTTCTTACACTAGCAAGAGTTTCTAACCTAGATCATATTCTCTATTGAGATATACAACACATATTTATAGGTTAATCAACCAAAAGTTTTTTTTTTTAATATAGATAACCTAAGAATGCTTTAATTCATTCTATGGACTCTTTTGAAAGATTTTGCCCTAACCTATGAAGAACTTGGAAATTTCTCTTAAATAGCTTATGCTTAACCCTCTTTATCCATGTTGTGACCAAAACATGCATCTCATCTCTCAAATCTTGATGCATAAATCAAATATTTAATCTTCCATTTTCGCTCATTTAATTTAATTAATCTAAAAATATGGATAATTTACAAGAAAACTAGAAATTCATTAAATCAAAGATTAATCAAAGTATATTACATCCTAGATTCATCCTACCTTAATTTATATCCCAATTTAGTTCATAATCACATAAAGAATATCAACATAAAAATAATAAAGAAGATAAGATAAAAAATCATTATTCTTAAGGATATATTTGGTTGGAGGTTTATTAATAGAATGTATATTATTCTATCGTTTGGGAGGAGAGTTTTTAATGGAATGGAATGGGATGGGATGGAAAAGGAGGGTTTCATATTACATCCCATTCCATCCTAAACAGTAAAAATGAAAAACCTCTGATTTAGGGGTTTAGGATGAAATGTAAAATGATAAAAAACTTTACACTATATTATATTATGAACCCTCCATCTAAACAACATTTTACTATATTACATTACGAACCCTTCCATCCCTTCTAAACAACAATTTTCTAATATTAAATCCATTTACATTTCATTCTATTATAAAACATTCCATTCCGTTAAAAACCTTACGTCCAACCAAACATGCCCTAAATCTTGAATCTTGAATCTTTGAAGAGTTATTGTTGTAATCTTGTTCTATCTTCAAGGAATGATGTATTCTAGATCAAAACTAAAGTAGAATAGTTTTAAAATAAGTTCTTAATATTTTGTGGCCAAAGAATCCCTTCTTTTCTTCCTATTTTTTCATTAAAATCTAAAACCTTGACTTTATGAGCTACATAGACCCATTCGTCATATTGCCTAGGAAATTCTCCAAAAAAATACAATACTAACATATGATCTACAGGAGTCTCTATAGGGTATCATATTCTTAATCTGGAATGCATGACAGTGTGTACGGTGTACAAGAGAAATAGAAGCAACTACATTTGAACATGACCCTCAACATGATAACATATAGGTGTTATGTTAATGGGTCCTTTTCCAATTCTTCTAAAATTGCTTCAATTAAGTCCAGTTTTCCTCTAATTTGTTTTCCTTATATAGGCATAAATAAGACCTAAAATGACAAAACTTCTAAAATTAAGTATCAAATCCTTCAAAAATAATCTAAAATACAAGTAATATATCTTAAGAATAGCGCTAAAAGTAATGTATGTCTATCATACATCAAACTCCCCCACACTTAAGTAATTGCTTGTTATAAAGCAAACCAATCCATCATTCAAATCTCAAATAGAAAATAATTTTGAAAACATGTTTAACAAATCAAACATGCTAATAAATATTTTCCATTACTTATTCAATCATAAAGGATCATAGAAATGTTATATAAGCAACTACTAGCAATAATTCAAAAGTTGATTCAATTGTTTCATGATTCTTTAAACTTCAAATCGAGTCACAGAACTCAATTCCATGCATAAAGTCAATATACAAAAGAGAATATCCGTTAACTACTAAGCAAATTCACACCCTTTTGTTTAAAAGGCATAACTTTAAATAAAAGCTTTAGAAATCTGTTTAAAAGTCTCCTAACCTATTGAGAGTAAATATCTTGTCATGAATTAAGTAGTGTTCTACAGGAAAGTACTTAGAAGTTGTTTAAAATATGGTGAAGAAAAATAAAAATATGTACTAGGTTGCTCTATATAGGATTGGGAAGGGATTAGCTAGTGTATCACTCTAAGAAATAAGAAGGAAATTGAAATTGTAGATAAAATAGGTAGGAAACACAATTGAAAATGATAGAACATAGGCTGGTAGGCCTTTTATAGTGTGTTACGCGGTCTTTATACAGGATTGTATAAATGCCATGTGTTGCAATAACATAGGGGTGTGTTGTTTAAATTAAACATGAAGAAGGAAGCAAATTATGCAAGATAGAAACACAAAGCTTATATAGGACTGTGTAGGTTCCATATTTAAAACTAATTTGTTCTATTTTTCTTACCCCTATACACGAGGTATAACATATGGTGAGGTATAATTACGTTAGGTCCATCTTCTCAATATATGATGGACAACTTACCATATAGGATTTCATATTTAAAAGTGGCACATTCTATAACTTTTTGGTCCATTCCTATAACTGAACATGTGTTTATCCTTAGATAAACATGGGGGTAGGTGTAGTAATATAGTGCTTACATGGTACTATATAGATGCCATACTAAAATGCGGCAAATTCTATCTCTCTTAAATAGTGAAAATAAGGCTAAACATAATGGCATATTTAGGCACGTGTTAGCCTAAAAACCTATAAAAATTAAGAATACACTAGCTTCAAACATTTAGCATAAGATTTCAAACAAAATTCAACAAAATAAGATCTAGAATATGACAATGATACTAAGGAAATAAATGACTAATAACCCGAACAACTACACTCACTAAAGTTCAAAAACATCAAAGGTAAAAATGGTTAGGTTACCTCCTAACTAACACTTATTTTGGGTCATAAGATCGACCTTTTTTCCATCGATTTTTCCTTGGTGGACCCCTATTTATAGGGTATAAGCTAACTTAAGATCTGCCTCCAACTTTACTCCTCTTCTTTTTCTTAATAGAATGATCAATTTTTAGGCATACCATGTGTTTTATTTGAAGAGTTTGTCCATTCCCTTTACTCATTTCAACCATGAACATGTCCTATTCTTTTCCGTTATGTTTGCCTCCTATATAACATAAGGTGTATCCTTATCCATTACATCAAAAATAAAGGCATTTACTAAACTAACCATCAATAGGATTCTTGGTTCAGATATCTTAAATTCCAAATTCTTATTCTCAATCTTTAGGGTTAACTTTCCTTTATAGATATCAATTAGGGCCTTAGAAGTGGTTAAGAAAAGTTATCCTAAGATCAAAGGCACACTCCTAACTTTAGCCATATCTAAGACCATAAATCTATATATATTAGAAACTTATCTATTTTGATAGGTTCATCTTTAATATGCCTACCAGATGTTGACAAAATAGTTTGCTGACTATAGAGAAATGGTTGTAGGTCTAAAATTGCATATCTTGAGCTTCTTGTAGACAAATAAAAGCATAAGGTCAATGTTTTCCTACATAGAATGTGATCAAAGCTCATATCACCAATGTAGAAGGGATGGAGAAGCTACTAGGTTCCTTAAGTTTTAAAGGCAATTTGTCTTAAGTTGCAACTTTACACTATTTAAGTAAGGTTGAAAATTTCATACTCCTGAAGCCTTCCCTTATTGGATGAGATATCCTTTAATAACCTAGCATAAAAAGGCATTTATGTTAAAGTGTCAATGAAAGGAATATTATATATATTTTTTGAAGATATCTAAAAGCTTCCTACCTATCTAACCTTTCCTTAATCATTTGTTTGATAATATAAAAATAGGTTAGAGAAGATGCCCCAACCTCTCACTAACCTTACTTTTTGAATCCATCCTTCTAGCCTACTTCCTTTCCTTGTTTAGCCTTCCACCACTAGTTCTAATTTCCTGTCCACCTTTCTCTATTCAATTTTTACATTTACAGGAAATGTCTTTGTTGCCTAGATCCTCATATATCTCTCCTTTTTCCCTAAGTCTTGACCTTAATTCTAACCTCATTTTCCCAAGTTTGCCATATTTTAAGTCAAGTAAGTCAAAGATTCCTTTATAGGGAAGTCATTATTTCCAAATACCTCAGAATAAGAAGATTACTTGGAATAGAGGATGGTGATCCACTAACCTTTGGCAAGTTTACCCTTACAACTATGTTGTCCCCTCCTACAAAGCCGTCCATCTCATACCCACTAAGGAGGTTTTACAAATGGAGGAAATAGGAGACTACCTTTATAGGATTTTTCAGGAAAAAAAATGGTTGTCATTCCCTCTTGTTCAAAGTTGAGTAAATGTAAACTGGAAAAGGTTTAGTATGAAATTTTTTTTGGCTAGTGAAAAGGAGTTTTCACTTTTAAATTCTCCTCATAGGAAAAAGTTGACAAGATCTTAGAGTTGAATCTTTGGAAGATCTAGGAAAGGATCTCCAATAGTTTAGAAATGGAGGCCTAAACTCTTAATAGATAAAGCAAAAATGAGAACTATTCTAATCTAGGTAAACTTTCATAGAGTCCCTTTTGAATACTGGTCTTTAAAAGGTTTAAGATGCATTGCACTGTCACTTAGCCAAACTTTAAGCTTGTATGAAAATATTGTTAATCTTAGGGGAATTAGATTTGTCTATATGTGTATATGAGTAAAGTTATATATGGATTATCCAAACACCATCGTAATTAAAAAAATTAGATGAAGGTAATTTGGTAAAATATTACATACCTCTCACTTATGTGTGAAAACTTAAGAAAAAAGGCTAGGTGAAATTGTGGAAACCTATAAAAAAAAGGAGTTGAGACTGACATTAACTCTACACCTCTTAAAGCTTAAGAGACGCAAATTCACAATAGTTTTGTTCCAATCTAGTTTATCAATTTACAACAAGCGTAATGATGACAAAAAATTATGGACATAAATAAGGTTATGCTGCTAGCTAAGGAAGTCACTGTTAAAGGTGAAGGTGAGGATGATGGCAACTTTTCTTTTTAGTGATTTTGTGATTTAGAATGTAAAGGTAAAATAGCCCTAAAAAAATAGGTTCTTAAGGATTTCCTCATCCAAAAGCGAACTAATTTTCTTGATTTAATAGAAAACAAAATAAAATATGACACATTTCAAAAAGTCTTTGGTTTTTAGAGAAGGACTAAATTACTTCAGTAATCATAAATCATATTACAATAGGAGAATTCTGCTATCTTTTGACCCTTTAGTATTCCAACTGCAATATTAGAGCTTCTCACATCAATTTATTCATTGTAAGGTCATGCTTACTCAATCAAAAATTCCTTCATCCATAATATTCATCTTTGCAACTAATGTAACATCCCACCCCCTCCTGCAAGGGTAAAATGGTAAAATTGGCATAGGATGAGACTAATAGGGAATAATTAGTA
>JANZLD010000006.1:21013949-21026160 GCA_026413575.1 Erythroxylum carthagenense | reverse complement strand
TGGTTTCAAAAAAATTAGTAAATTTCATATCAATGCTTTATGTTTATGTTTATTGATGCCATGTGGAGTGTTAGTTTATTCGTAGCGCACCCTTATTGTAGGGTGTATATCGAAATGACCTACGGGCGTCCCGGTACATATCCTATGGTAAGGGGGCACTACACTTTCCATCCACAGATTGATGGACAATCGGAGAGGACAATTCGAACATTGGAGGCCATGTTGAGGGCTTGTGTTATGGATTTTAAAGGCTCATGGGATGATCATTTTCCTTTAATAGAATTTTCTTGCAACAATTCCTATCACTCGGAAATTTAGATGGCACCTTATGAAGCTTTGTATGGTAGGAGGTGTAGAACTCCTATTTGTTGGGATGAAGAAGGTGAAAGGAGGCTTTTAGGGCCTTAATTAGTGCAAGTCACTATTGACAAGATTAAATTGGTGAAACAAAGACTTAAAGAAGCTCAAGATAGGATGAAGAGCTACATGGATGCACATAGAAAAGAGATGGAATTTGAAGTTGGAGACAAAGTATTTTTTAGAGCTTCTCCATGGAAAGGGGTTTTGAGGTTTAGTAAGAAAGGCAAGCATAATCCAAGATAAATAGGCCCCTATGAGATCATTGAGAAGATTGGGCCTTTAGCCTATAAGTTAGCTTTGCCACTGGAATTGTCTAAGATTCACAATGTTTTCCATGTATCGATGTTAACGAAGTACCGATCAAATCCTTCACACGTAGTTCAACCTTTAGAGGTTCAGCTAAGGGAGGATTTGACATATGAGGAGCAACCAATAGAGATTTTGGATTTGAAGGAAAAGATCTTGAGAAACAAGATAGTGAAACTAGTTAAAGTCTTATGGAGGAACCATTCAACAGAGGAGGCAACATGGGAGCCTTTGGAAGCAATGAAGGAGAAGTATCCTCACCTCTTTAATGACTCAGGTAAGAATTTCAAGGATGAAATTCTTTTAGGGGGAGAGAGTTGTTGGATCCTGATTTTTTTTCTAAATTACTTATAATTTTGCTTAATTATTTATTTATGTTTGGTTGCTGGTTTAATTATTTATTTTTAGAATTTGGGTTATTAATTTAGTAGGAATGAATAAAGATTGAAAATTTGATGGAAATATTAGAACTTAGCTAGAATTAATGTGGTATTAAGTAGATTGAAGGAGTAGAGCCATAAAAGACAAAAGAAGGGCAACATTGGGAGAACAAGACTAAGGAGGGGCATAATTGGAAGAAAGAAGCTAAGTGGTCTCTTAAAATTAGAAGAGGGAGGAAGAATCGTGAAAAAGCCATAGAGAGAATAGTGAAAACGTTAGAGAAGGAAAAAAGAGAAGAAAAATCGAAAAAACTAGAGAAAGAAAGGAAGAATCGTAAGAAGAAGAGGAAATCAAGCTTCTTAAGGTGAGTTTAACATCTTCTTCTTGTTTTAGTAAAGAAATGGGCTATTGTGTTGGGAATGAAGAAGTTTTAGGGAAAGAAAGGGGTTTCGGAGGAAGAAGATGATTAAGAGACCCATTTGATTTTTATGGGTTTCTAAGCTAGGTTTCGGGTTTTCCTACCTAGGTAGACCATGGGTAAGTTAATGGGAAACCCAATTTAGCAATTATTTCATTTGTTGTGAGATTGAAGTTTTGGGGGATTTTCGTTTGAATTGAAATTAAATGAGAATTTTGATTGTATTAGGAAATCAAGAACAACCTACCCAAAAGTAAGAGGAAGGGCACAATTAAGTTTGGATTTTTCAAGAATTATAAGGTGGGTAAAATATTTATGGTTATTGTGTAAATGGTCAATGTGCATATGTGTGTATATATATGCTTAAATTGATAAATTGTGAATTACTATGATGTGTTTTATGTTATGTTATGCAGTGAAAGATGTATGATCATGTTATGCCATTGAATTGTGTCATGGCATTTTGATTTGAATGGAAAGAAGAAAAAGCATGATAATATGAGATTGTGAATGATTGAATTGACCATGAGCTTTGATTGTGTTTGGGCGATCGTAGTGACGTGCACGTAGACATAAAGCCTTCTCCTGCCTGCCCACTTGTGGCCCACGAGATTTGAAAAGTGGACTCGTTTTGTTCACGAAGTAAACTTCGGTTTCTCTGTTTTGTTCCACAGAACCCTCGAGCCAATTGTTTGTTCATTTGCATTTTGATGTGCTAAGTTATGAGGTGATTTGAGTGTTATGCTTTGGTATTAAATTACACCCAATATGTTCTATGTGATATTGAATGATGAAATGTGAATTGGAATTTTAAATGTAAAACTTTCATTGCTAGATTAAGATAGGAAGTATATGCCTATATGAATGTTCATAAATATGTGTGACTATGTGGCTCGTTGTCAATGGCTATAAATATCTTAGCCACTGAGCTATATAGCTCAACCCATCATTTTTCCCTCCTCAGGTGCAAAACAGGAAGATTAGAGATCCTTGCAAGGCATTTGGAAACTCCAAGATAGCTAAGAGTCTTTTGTACTGAGTTAGTTACTAATTGGAATAGCTTTATAGGCATATCAAACATAAGCATCCTTTTGTATTTTGTATTAAGTTCGATGTGTATGTTGATATGTAAGTAAAGCTTGTTCAAACATTGGTTTTGCTTAGAAATGAGAATGAGAATTTGAGAAGTTCCTCTTTGTATGATTATATTATTTTAAAGTTTGAGTATGATGGATGTGCATATTCTTTTATTAAGATTGCCAATCATTACTAGTGATAGAATAGCATGATGGAGATTGGAAAGATTGTTTGTGATGAATCTTTTGGAGTTGAGATTCAAGTGTTAATGGGATGTATGTAGTTGTGAAATAGATATGAAGTGGTTTTACACTAGAAGGGTTGGATTTGGGGAGATTATGAGTGATTATGGTGTTAGAAAGGATGTTGGAAGCATTGGAGAGGCAGTGGAGGAGTTTGGGGAACCTCAATGTCCATTTAATGGACATTAGGTCTGTTAAACGGACCTTCTCGGGTGAAAAAGGACCCCCTACCTCGCCAATGTCCGTTTAACGGACCTTAAAAATGGCTCCCAAGCCAGTCTATGTCTGTTAAATAGATATGG
The DNA here is from genome assembly GCA_026413575.1 of Erythroxylum carthagenense. Lineage (NCBI taxonomy): Eukaryota > Viridiplantae > Streptophyta > Magnoliopsida > Malpighiales > Erythroxylaceae > Erythroxylum > Erythroxylum carthagenense. Next base: position 21,023,074 of record JANZLD010000006.1, on the reverse strand, counting down.
ATTTGACTATTTTAAAGGTAGAATCTTGCTTCTAGTTCTTCATGAAAGTTTTAGATATCGAACTTCTCTTTCAAAACGTCTAAAAACGACATCAATCCAACATTGGTAGCAAAAGTTATGGCAATTGCGCCAAGATAGGTACAAAATGATTAAGGATATAAACATGTTGGACTCTTTTGACCATAACTTCGTCATTCGACCTCCAAACGAGGTGATTCTTGAAGCGATTGATTCCTAACTTATCGTTCTACCTTTCAAAAAAATTGATAACCTTTGGTATTGAATCCAAAAGGAGAGATCGAAAGGAAGTGAGGGTTCGTTGAAAAAACCCTACGGGGTATTTCACTCACACTTATGACTTCGGATCGATAGATGGGCTCCGAAGACAGGGCCCAACACAGCTATTATTCCAATTTTATACAATAATAAAATTAAAAATAACAGGAAATACAAAAATGAATGGACGACGGGAGGCAGCAACGTCTCTCTTCTCTCTTCCTTCTTCTCTTCCTCTATCTCTCGATAATTCTCTCTAGGGTTTTTTTAAGTGGCTGATGCAAATGCCTTCTTCTGCCTATTTGTCTTATTCTTTAAATACCTTTTGTGTTATGAGTAGCCTCAGGGTTTTTCCAATGTCTAAAAGATCAAAACAAGTCCCTAAAACTTGATGTTTTTGAGTGTCTGCACGTTTACCCAATATAGGTCATGATCGTAGGCCACATCTGAGCCTTCTATCACGATCGTGGCAAGCGAGCCATAATCGTAGGCCATATCTTGGGCTTCTGTCACGATCGTGGCATATGGGCCAAGATCGTGGGCCAACTCTAGTGCTTCTGTCATGATCGTGGCTTGTTATTTCAGCTCGAATGTCTTTCAAAACTCCTCCGTTCTTCGATATTAACCCTAAAATACTAGCAAACACATCAAGATACCTCAAAAATATAATATTTAAGCTTAAAAGCTTGTACTAACCCATAAAACACTTAAAGCACAAATAATTAACAAGTTAACACAATTCTAGCCTAATCACTTGCTATAGGATTGAATTAATAGCAAAACATGTATCAAAGTATGCCCTAAAACATGATGCAATTTACACTTATCAGTTCCTCTAACTAGGGTTATATATGTTCAAAAAGGGCCATTCTTTTGGTTGAGGTAATTAATAAAGTTAGCCTATTCCATAAAAAGGTTATGTAAAAATTGGTTCCCCAATTAGTAATCATAGCTTAGTGTTTTAGGGATCCATATATATCACAAACTACATTAGTATAACCGACTGAATTATCATTTATATAATTAAATTTTTAAGACCAAGTGTCTACTTTAGAATTAAGTAGGACTAGATCATACTTATTTATAATCTTTTTAGGAGTGGCTCTCTCAATTAACCACTGATAGTGGTTATAAGCCATTTCCTAAGTCAATGAATGTGTTTCATCTATTATCTTGCTCATTAAAGCTCCACCAACAACTTCTATAGAGATATTAGTGTTGTAGGTCATTCCATTGTAAAATATCTGAAATATTAGACACTTATCTAATCCATGATATATATAGGACCTTAATAACTCTTTATATCTCTCCCAGACCTAATATTAGGATGCACTTTTCCTCTAGGAAAAAGTGGTGAGAGTTGATCTTATGTGGTAATTGACTCTATTGTTAAGTTCTACAACCATGCTCTAACTTTGTTCCTCAAAGAGCAAGGAAATTATTAAAACTTAATATAATTAAGGGAATATGACTAAGATTCAATATGTCGCAATTTCTAGAAACATAGATAAGTGCAAGTTAGGGACTTTAAATGGTGAACCTTGAAAATGCTTTTGTTGCAATATGAACAATAAAGAGAGCTTTAGTTTGAAGCTGGTAGCTATCACGTTAGACCTCACAATTCATAAGTTGATGTCTTGGAAATTTATTATAACAAAATCCTTTAATGAACTCATATTTTCTTTAGCCATCATTGCTTTTTTAACTTCTATTCTCTTCTTAAGTCTTCTTCTTATATGCAATATTTTGTCAATCTCAGGATCTAGCTTAATAAGATTTCAAAATTATCGAGTTTGCATATACAAGAATTAATCTAAAATAGAGAAATAATAAATAAAATTAAGTAAGAAAATAAAAAATAAAAAAATTCTAGTCTAGTTAGTTTGTAAATATGCAAATAGTAACACCTAGTTCTCGATAAAGACATCAAAAATTTATTTTTTTCCTTCTATAATTACATGATGTAGTTATAGCTAGCACAAACAAGTACAAGTAGATCTTATAAAGTCTATTAGTTAACTATACACTATTCATAAATTTAACAAGTTAGACTAACGATTATAGATCATTGCAAAAAAAATAAAAATAAAGAACAAATCTAAACACTAAGTCATAACTATGATAATAATATATCAATCAATGAAATACCTAGATTTAGGCAAAAAAATCTATTAGGGCTTTACTATATTCAGTTATGTTCTAGTTTAATGATTTAATCTAGTTTCTTGGACCACAAAGATTTCATGATTTTAAATCATTTTCTCTCTTCAGACATAAAACCCCTATTTGTAGGTTAATTAACCAAAATCCCTTTTTAATTTAGGCACTAAAAGTATATTACATCCTACATTTAGGTTTAATGATTTAATCTACCAAAGAGCTCCCTTTTTTTTTACCTCCTTTTGTATTTAAAATATGAAACTTTGGCTTTTTAATGAGCTACACGAACCTAAACACATCATCTAAGAAATTCCCTAAAAACCTATAACGCTGATGCGAGACCTATACAGATCTGTAGAGGGTACCATATTCTTCATCTAGGGGGCAACATAGGGTATGTATGGTGGACATGAAAAATAGAAGCAACTGCCTCTGAACATCGTCCTAGATACAATAGATTGAAGGTGTCATATTCATTACTCCTCCAATTCTTCCAAAATTGTTCCAGTTAAGCCTAATTCTCTTCTAAATTGCTCTTTTCCTTGTATAGGTAGAAATAAGACCTAAAATAACAATGCTACTCAAATTAAGTACCAAATCTTTTTAAAAAATGATTTAAAATACAAGCAATATACTATGAAAATAGTGTTAAAAGTAATGTATATCTAGCTTACATCATAGTAGCCTAAAACTAAAAATTGATAAAGGAAATCAAACAAGCCAAAAGAAGAACAAAGTTTTAAAAACATAAACAAGAAAGTAATTTTACATGAAAAAACAAACAAAACCCAAAGTAAAAAATTAATAATTAAAAAACAAAATTTTATTAATAATATATTCTTATATTTATTCTTATCTCTTTTTAATTTTTATGTAAAAAACAATTACAAAAATAATATAACAAAATTAATTATCTATAGTTTCTTTTTTGTAAAGACTAATTTCTCACATTTGCTTTAAACCATCATCATCATGTCTCATCCTTGATATAGTATTGAAAATACAGTTGTAAATAGGAGTTACTATACTATAATTAGGAGGTAATTTTTACCTTAATTAGTAGTCAATGTTTTACCTTATTTAGGAGTAATGTTGATTATATATACTACTGTACATATATATAATTTTTTTTAAAATTAACGGGAATATTTTCTTTTTAGTTTTCTCTAATTTTACATGGAATCAAATTGGGTATAGATAAACCCTAAATCTAACTTTCCTAAAATCCATCATCAATGTTGCTGCATTGGTGCAATTTTGTTGTTTGATCAATAGTACCTTCTCACTCCTCTCTTTTCACATCGTCCTCCTCTCACAGTCAATGGTTGATAATGCAACCAAGACTTTAACATTGAAGAAGACAGTTGATCCATCATCACCTTTTTTTTCTTGCATCCATTAGATAATCTAGAAGCGATGATTATAATGTGCCTTTTAAATGGAGAAACATATGATATGTATAAAAATGTTATGATGAACATCTTCATAGTTTTTAACTCGATCAAGAAATCCATTCAGCCTAGTGTTGCATATAAAGAGACCACCAAGACAGTTTTGGATGATTTAAGAGATTTTCTTTAATCATGAATACCTCAAGGGTTCATGAGTTAAAAGAGGAGATCGCTTTAGGTTAGAAAATCACGGTAGAAAGGAGCCGCCATGCACGTACTACAATAGGATTGACCATGAAATTTTGGAGTGTTTTGAGATAATTAGTTATCCCACTTAGTAGAGAAGGCCACAAGGCCAAAATCACACTAAACTAAATTCAAGAGTGGGTAAACTTAAAAATTGGTAAGCCTCAGTCAAGGCTCAAACTTTTCATTCTGCACGAGTATATTTTGAGAGCTACGATAGCATACCATATATATCGAGCAAACTATTTCAAAACTATTAACACTTCTAAATCATGATAACTCTAAGAAGCTTTCTAGTAAGGATTCTAAAAACCTTTCATAGATATTAGACAACGAAACATCCAATCATATGGTAAGTTATTAAGATTTAATGTGCGATGTTAAAGAAGTAGCACCTCTACTAGTAATTTTGGTCAATGGGGCAAATATGACTGTAATGATGGTGGATCGAGTCATATTAATTCAAGACAAAATTTTAATTAATATTGTTTCTATGCCTAGTTTGACTTGTAATTTGATTTCCATATGTCAATTGACTACTTGTTAAATTGTCAAGTTTTGTTTACTAATGAGCTCTGTGTGATATTGGACCATTCCTTGAGGACGTTGATTAGAGTGGGTAAGCTTCAGTGCAGCCTACTGCTTCAAGTTTATGAGGCTGCATTCAACTATGATGATAGAGAAAGTGGACTCCTTCATAGTCTAGCATCAATGTCTTAGACATCAACCAATAAACACTTATCTTTTATTCTTGATATTAGAAGGATATATTTTAAGAACAAGAATATCTATGAAGCCTATTTCCAAACAAACTTGTTCTCTTTTCCTATTGAGTACTAACAATGTTGCAAGTTGCTTTGACTTATACACTTTAATTTATTGGAGCCTTATCATAAAACATCATATTATTGTGCACACCATTTTATTAATATTTTGGATGATCATAGTCATGTAATTTAGGTTTATTTATTGAAAGATAAAAATGAGGCTAGTAAATACCTAATAGATTTTTATAAATTGCTCGAAAATTAATTTGGGAAGATTATTAAGCACATATAAAGTAATAATATGATGGATTTTGATTCGAGATAAGAATTCCATAGAGAAAATGATATTATTCATAAAAATAGTTACATAGTACATCACAACAAAATGGGAGATTATAACATAAACATTGGAATATTTTGAGGTTGCAAGGGTGCTGTAATTTCAAGCTGTTTTACTTATTTGTTTTTAGGCAAATGTGTTTTGAATATGGTTAATTTGATAAATCAAACGATGATAATTAACTTAAACGAATGATCACCTTATAAGATTTTGTTTAGTGTAAGGTCATCCTATGAACATCTTAAAGTGTTTAGTATTACACAATAATCCAAGACTAAAGGATAAATTTAGGCCTATAAGTAGGTGAGGTATCTTTGTAGGAAACTCAAACTGGAAGAAAGTTTAGAGGTTTTATGACCTCTAAAAGGGTTATTTCTTTTATTCTTGTGATGTTTCATTTAATGAAAATAAGTTTCCTTTTGTTCAAATTGATGAACGTATTTAGCTTTAAATTTAGGACACTAGTCACTCTTTTCAGGAAAGTTTTGATATGTCAAGGACAGGTGGTGTGAGAGAAGACAAAATTGAGAGTGAAATTTTGGTGTTAAAGGGCATTGTGAGTGATTCTCGCAATGAGATTGCTAGAGCTTAAGAAATAGAGAGTAGACCACAACAAATGACTCATCAATTGGCCAATTAGAAGAATATGCAAAGATTGTGAAAAGCGACAGAGTTGTGAAAAGCATCAAATGACGAGATGCAATGACCCGAGAAATTCTCACACTTGAAGAGAATAAAACATAGTCTTTAGAGACGTTATTGCATGAAAAGAAGTTGATTGACTATAAGTGGGTATTTAAGATTAAGTACAATTCAGATGGAATAATTGAGATATATAAGGCACGATTAGTGCCAAAAGGTTCACATAGATTGAATTCTTGACTTTCACAAAACATTTGCATTAGTTATCAAGCTCGTGTTTTTTTATTTATTTATAGTAATTGTACGAAGTTAGGAGTTGCATCAAATGGATGTTAATAGTACATTCTTGCATGGTGATTTAGAGGAGGAAGTATACATAAAGCTTCCACTTAGATTTAGGATAGATCATGAAAACGTATTTTTTGATTACGCAAGTCAATTTATAGGTTACATTAGGCTTTTTGAAATTGGTTCACCAAGTTGACCACAACACTGAAGAGTTATGGTTTTATTTAATCTCGATCATATTATTCACTATTTACTTTCTAGAAAGGCAACATATTTTTAGGTTATTGGTATATATGGATAACATCATTTTGATGGGGGAACGACATAGGGACTTGTTTGACTTTTAAGTCGTATTTGCATAAGTGCTTCAATATTAAAGATTTAAGGGTATTGAAGTTTTTCTTAAGGATTAAAGTGGCCCACTTATCTAAGGGGTTATTCTCTGGTTAGCAGAACTATGCTTTTGATATATTATCCAAAATAGAACTACTTAAAAGAAAACCGATAGAGACTCCAATAGAGTAGGGTCATCGTTTAGGTTTGGCTGATGGTTAATTTGTAGCAAATGATTTGTGCTATCTATGACTAATGGGGTGTTTCATCTATCTCACAATCAATCAGCTAGAGATTTCTTACACAGTCCATATATTGTCATAATTTGCTCAAGTACCATATAAGAAGCATTTTGAAGCACTTTTTGTGATGTGCTCTATATTGAAAGGGAACCAGGTCAAGGCATTCTTCTTTAGGCTGATAATGATTTACGATTCCAAGCTTTATGTGACTCAAATTGGGAGAGTTTTCCTATTTCACAGCACTTAGTGATTACTAATTTTGTGGTGCTTGAATCACCAATCTCATGGAAGACGAAGAAACAAAACACTATATCTAAATTGTTAGTGGAAGCCCAGTACAGGGCAATGACTACCACTACCAGTGAGATGATATGGTTGAAATCTTTGTTGGCTTCTTTAGGTGTGGTTCATTATGAACTCATGATTCTTTTCTGTGATAGTCAATATGTAATCCATATAGTGGATAACACAGTCCAAACATATAAAGATTGATTATCACTATGTTAGAGAGCAATGTTTAAGCAAGAGCCATTATTACATCGCATGTGATGTCACAGTTCCAGCCAGTAGACATCTTCACCAAAGCTCTTAGCGATTGTAGTTTCAATGCTTGCTTGGCAAGTTAGGCAAGAGGGTGTTGGAAATTCATTTGTAAATAATAGTTATTATATCATAACTAAGAGAGTTAATGTTCTACCTTAATTAGGAGTTAATATTTCAACTTATTTAGGAATAGTGTTGATTATATATACCTTTGTACATATATATCATTTTTAAAAATAAATAAATACATTCTCTTTAGTTTTCTCTAATTTTACATGTATATGCAAGAAACATTAGGTATAGTTCCAATTAAATAGTGCCTACTTTCCTTTTAAATTTTGTTCATCTTACTTTTAGAATGATTTTTCTTCCTCTTCTACTATCTACAATTGTAATAACTTCTTTTTACGTATGTTTTGGTGATATTTCATCACGCTAAAAGCAAAGAAACTTAAACCTTTTTAAATAAAATTATCTATTATTTAATATCTTGTGAAGTTTAACGGTATTCTTAATAAAAGTTAGTTTAGTGGAAGCTCCTTGAGCACTAACTACACAAATTATGCTTCATCCTAGGATGAGAGTGATTGTTTATTATAGCAACTGAACCTCCCATTTGTGAAGACACACAATAAAGTGGGCTAATATCCATATTTGATTTGTTTGGTGGGGAATAAGTAATAAGTACGACTTTCTTTCTTATTAGTAAGTACAAAAGTCTGATGTAAGATTTTAAGACTCATCATCTTTTCTAATTAATTTCATTTTTGGTTTCAATCCCTTAAGGAAGAAACCCATTAAATAATGATTCAAGAAGATAGAACATGCTGGAGTACCAATCAAAGTTGGTTCAATATTCATGTATAAAACCCACATTTTTTAATTCACCAAATCAACTACAAAATCTTAAAAAATATTCTCATTAAGCCTTTGAGTCAAAGGCAATAAGAATTCTCCCTAACTTAAGGTTCCTAAATTACTCTATTTTTGATACAATTAATGTCACTTCTAAGCCATGCCATCAATAATCATAGTTACAATTCTCACTTCTACTCAATAAGGGTATATTATAGAGCAAAAAGATACCCAATTTTGTACATTAACCCCTTAACATTCAGTGTTTGATCACAAGAAAATCTATCTTACGAAATTAAGTAGATACCATACAAGTGATATTTTTAGGAGTTCTTTATCTTCAATAACCATCAATGACATTTTATAGGTCCAACACTTTCACAAACTTATTAGGTAGCGAGTTCAGCTCACTCAACTGAGATCAGGCCCATTTGATTGAGTTTAAAACTCCAACAACTTTTCACTTTGAATTTATGAGTCCAATTTTCTCTCTTAATAGTCTCTTCTAATTGTTGAATTTAATGACCCCCTAATTATTTCTACTATTGTTATAATCATAACGTTAGAATTATAAGGTCTAAGACCAATGTTACTTGAAAAACTTAGGCCAGCTTGTTTCCACTTATATATTTTTTTGTTTTTCTTTTCAAATTCAGGAAAAAAATTATTTTTTTGTTTTTAATTTCTTTTGAAGTTTTGGTTTCTTTCAGTTTTCAAAAATTATGAAAACTATAAAAATAATTCTTTCTATTCTTGATTTTTATAATCTAATTTACTATCAACTAAATATATATTATTTAATATATTAATTTTAATAATTATTATAAATAATTTAATTTTACTTTATAATTTAATTTTTAATTAAATTAAATTTTAGATTTATTAGTAAATATAAATAAATTTAAATATCTTCAAAATAAATAAATTTTATATAAATTTTGATTTAATAATTAAAATATATTTATAATTAAAAAAGTTAATTTTAAATTATTTATTTTAATAAAAGCAAATAATTTTATTACTAATTTTATTAAATAAGAGA
>JANZLD010000006.1:20943835-20962098 GCA_026413575.1 Erythroxylum carthagenense | reverse complement strand
TCGTTCTTTCACACCATTACACACTTTCATTGATCTTTCAACCCCAAAACTGATTTAACACTACCCCATAATATTTTTTCATAAAATCCAAAGAAAATCACCATGTGTGGCATACTAAATCTCCTTACTCATTTTTCAGAAAATAAGAATATCACTGTTCTTAACCCTTATCAATGAACTAACGATGCATACTTCATTTCATGCAAAACTATGTAATCATAATAGGCTTATTTATTTGAAGCTCCAACTTGCAACCATCACAAAGCCCTTACATTTTCAAATCATGTGAACCCTAGTTTCTTATGCAGCCCACGTACCTCATCTTGAAGGTTGGCAGGGGGTTCGATCTTTTCTTGGAATAGAAGAAGGAAGTATCAGAGTGGAAGTGATGACAACATAGAAAAGCAAGGTTTAACTTCTGGGAATATTTGAAGAAAAGCTCTGGGTTGGAGGAGTTCTAGGGAAAGAAGCTTTGAGAGAAAGAAATGAAGGCCAGTACCGTGACTTCTCCGTCAAGGTTATTTAAAACTTCACTTTAACTAGGATACCTGTCCAATTCTTAGCCACTTATCCATTTCTAGATCTTTCCATTGACATCAAAATCACTTAATTTGGTTCAGTACTTTGGAATATGTGCCTCAAATATCTTCAGATTGTCATATTCCAAAACAATGTACTATGCCCAACTTCCGTTTAGAATTTAAATATCTTATAAACTAAATCACAATTATACTTCTGAGACAATTTGTAGGCCTATATCTCTAGTCCACCCCAAAATAACAATCGTCTCAATTAGAATCTTACAGGTTTAGATATACTCAAAATACTGAAGTGTTGCTCAGTGGAATAACCCCAGTTCATAAAATTGGAGAGCACACTCACTGTACCCGTTTCACGTTTTTCACTCAATCTTTCTTAATTCATTTCAGATGGTTAAAATTTTGGGTGGAGATGTAGGGTAATGTCTTACGAGTCCAATGGTTCAAGAATCAATTCATTTGGAATCCTATAGAAGAAGTTATGGCCAGGTGAAGAAAGACAGAAGAAGTGAGAAAATTGATATAACTTTCCCTACAGATATCAGAGTTAGATTTCCTCTATATGGTTCGAAAGAAGACTTCAAGCTCTACAACTTTCATGAAGACCTTGAAAACAAATTCTATCTTCTGAAGGATCAAAAATGGAACAGAAAATATAAGATAAACAGTAACCCAGAAGATAGTGAAACACAGACGAAGCGAAAACAGAAGAAGCGAAAGGCAGAAGATAGTCAAATACAGAAGAAACGAAAACAGAAGAAGAGAAAGGCAGAAACTTAGACGAAGTAAAACTCAGAAGATGCAAAAGTTAGAAGAAGCAGATCGGCAAAACGCAGAAGATAGCAAAAGACAGAAGAAGTTCATAAACAGTAACCCAGAAAAAGTTTATGAACAATAACCCAGAAGGAACAAAATCCAAAAGAAGACATGTCAGCAAAACACAGAAAAAGATGCGTTAACAAAACATAAAAGAAGACGCGTCAACAAAACACAAAAGAAGACGTGTCAGCAAAACACAGAAGATAGCAAAACACAGATGATAGCAAAACACAGATAATAGCAAAATATAGAAGGAGCGAAACACTGAAGGAACAAAACACAGAAGGAATTCATGAACAGTAACACAGAATGAGTTCATGAACAGTAACACAGAAGGAGTTCATGAACATAGATGATACAAAACACAAAAGAAGATGATTATTTAGCTTCTTATGCCTTAAGCAAGTCTTGTTGGAATGACTTAGTTAGTTTCTAAAATTTAGACTAAAAGAAATATGTCTCTCCCGTAGCTTAAGAAATTTTTTAAAAAACTCTTTTGATCTTTAAAACTTTCTTAAAAAATCTCCTTATAATTCTCCAAAAAAAAAACCCTTCTTTTAAAATTCATTTAAAAATAATATTGAAAAACATGCAAAATAAACATTAGATATAAACTATTCAAATATCACTAATATGATAATCTAATATAGGCTTTAAACTCAAACTAAACTAATTTAATTCGAATTAAATTAATAATTTAAGATAATTATAATAAATTATTAATTTAAATCATATTTAATTAATTTAATTCAAATTTTAAAACCGAATGAAATCATCATATTAGGCAACATTTAATTAGTATATGCGTGCATATATTTCATTGTTATTATTTGACCGAGAGAAGAGATTAAAAAAAAAAACTAAAAGAATTTTTTTGAGAATTTTACAATTTAAGAAACTTTTTGTAAATTTCTTAAAATGCAGAGGATATTTATGTCCTTTAACATGAAATTTATCTGAAACCTCTAAAATTTGAAGGTCTCGAGTCCTCGTAACCTTTATAAGAGTTAAGAGCTTGTAAAAATTAGTAGGTGCCAACGGACTTCAACAAATAGATTGTGATTGTGAGCACACATGATTGAGAAAAGTTACCCATTACCAACTGATGGAAGGATTATTGTTAAATGTTCAATAATGTCTTGAAATATAAAAACCTAAAAATAAAATCAATTGAAGTAAAGAGATTATACAATGAGTTGTCCCGACAAGTTAACACAATCTAGAAACACACGAGGAGAAACTAAATCAAGCGAGGAAGAAACAGAGTACGTTATAAATGAAGCCGTAAAATAGAGCAGGTTTACAACATTTGTACACTAAGATCTGTGCTAATCTAAGCCAATTAGCTATATCATCTAGAGTTCCTGAGGACATAGACAAAAATGGCGTCTGGAGCTTTCTGGGGTTTTAGTATCGTTTCAATTATTCGAGAAATCTTGTTTAGAAACCAAACCCGGTTCAAATTTATGTCGAAGCCGTACAAATATCCCAGACTTGGAAATGTCAAGGAGCCTCCAGACAAAAAACTCTACTTACTCATCACAAGTAATTGTCTTCAACTAGCTTCTTCAATTCCTCGAGCCTTTTTATAATCTCCGGATTCATCAGGTCCCTGGCTTCCCTTATGAGAGTCCCTTCCTGACTAAAATGGTAAGCATCCACCACAGCCTTGATCCAGGTATGTAACTTTTCAGGTGTCCTATAAGATTAGTAAACCCATTATTGAGAACATCTCCCCACATGGAATCAACAGATGACAATCCTAAGCTCAAACATCATCAAATCATCAGAGAAACCCTATCTGTCCTTGATGCTATCAATAAATTACTAAACTAGAAAGAGGAGCTTGAATTCTAGATTTTATAGGTCAATCATTTCCATGGATAAACTTGGTCACAATTAACCAAAGCAAAAGGACTTTTAAATACATACGTGTAGAGGCAGTCTACATCCTTTCCTTCAATTTCTTCTCCTGGTGTAAATGCATCTTCTAACCCACACAACAGCTCATCAGGATCCTTAATTTTGAGAAGATACTTCACAATTCTAATTTCCTTTGGCATTTGTCTCTGTAGATTGCCTACCGCAGTCTTGTACAGATGATACAACACATCCTTCACCTGCAATGCAGGACAAATGATGAATCAATAATTATTATTTGGCTTCTTCCAAATAACAATTCTGGCCATACAAAACAAAATTAAAATTAAATAATTTACTGGGTCAAATTACCCTATGATTTGACATGGTATAATCATAGATGCTTTCTCATGAAACCATGCAAACATCCAATATTTATTAGCATAGTCCTTCTCTTGGATAATTAACTTTCTCTTTCCATACAATCTTTTTTCTCTATGTAACTTGAATCAGAATAAACTAGGGAGGAATGAAGGCTCCTTGGTTTAACATATTTTTCAGCCAGGTTACATGACAACATTCCACTAGAATCAAGGAAGATAAATAAATAAATGATCAGATACCGCATCAATAGCCAGAAGTACCAAAGTGACGCATTTGTTTGAGCTACTGATCATTTTACCTCATCTTTTGTCATGTTAGATTCTTTGGCAGCTGACCACGCTTTGGTGATCATCATAACTAATGTAGAATCAAGTTGCTTCTTTGCAGCCAAATCATCTATCTTCCTACAAGCAACATCTAGGGAAGGAGAATTGACAATGTCTTGAAGCTTCAACTCTGCCACATTTAATGCTTCCATGCTTTCCATGGCACTATCATATGCTTGCACAGCGGCTATACATTCATTTCCAAGCTTTGCCAAATCTTGGAACACGTAATAAGAAAAAAAAAGGAAGTGTCATTGACTTGACTGCTAATATTCAAACACAAAAACATGTCCCGGGACTCGTACAGATTAGTTTTGATGGGTTGCATGAAGCTACATAAATTAATTCTGATTAAAATAAGCACATAATTTAATATCATAAACAAAATGTCTAATAGGAAGCTGTCTCTGATAATTTCAGCAATGAGCCGAATATTTGCAGATCTGCATTATCAAGCTATATTCTGAAGCTTGATGTTATCAACAAAACATTCTCATGTGGTAATTTATTTAAGAAATAGCAAAGTAGAATTGGCGTTGAGGATTCTCCAAAAGTTCGTTTGAGTGTCAATATCACATATTTGAGCTGTCATAACTTATAGTGAAGCTCTAACGCTTGCATAATTGAATTTGAACCCCATGAAACATCCAAACAAAGAGGTGCAGTCTCACCGCTCTGCTCAGTTGGGTTGTCATGATATGATTGAGCGACAGTGTGAAGATGCACAAAGAATTCTTTTGTGAAATCTTTCCGACGACTGGCGATAAGTTCACCCATCTCAGATGGCGCATTCCTGATCACTTGAAGAAGTTCATTGTGTCTCTGTACATCTTCATCAATCTGTTAAAAAGAATGGGGTAGCATAATATACTGAAGAACATGCATCTTAAATAATAAAGTGCCACCATCCAACGAAAATGCTAACTTGCGTTGGCAAAAACAATCAAAGGGTACCTCCTTCAACTTCCTAGCAAGGCGAAGTAGATTATGCTTCATCCCAGGATTATCTTCAGAATCTGCTCGCTCCTGACACCGCTTGAAGAAATGAGGACGAATGTTGTCCCATTCCTTACTAAAAGCGAGTAATCTTCTCCAGTCAGTGGGGGTGGACTTATCAACCATGAAAACCTCGATCAATTTGTCACATACTCTACTCATTTTCCCCTCTTCTTCCACACCATCCTTCTCACCGCCACTTCGCCTCGGACCATCGTCAGCATCAGAAACCGGCGACTTCCGTCCAACTTCACTTGCGCCGCCAAGAATAGCAGCGGGAGACGGTTTCCTTCGAAACCCAGCAACGTTAAAGGTCAAGCGACAACCTAGACTTTCCGAAGCAAGGAGGAAGAACACCAATTAAATCCCAATCCGACATGACAGTTAATTAACGGAACAAAACAGAGTGACTCACCGGTGAAATAAGAAGATAAATTAGGGTTTCTAGGTGAACATCTAAAGAAGGGAAGAGAAGGAGAAGCTATGGAAGAAGCTCTTAGAGGTAAGCAAGAGGCTTGCAACTCCATGACGACTACGACTCGAACACAAAGAAGCTAAGAAAGGCTTCAACTTTTAATAAGTTTCGAGGCTTATGTAACAGACAGGATGCTACAAGAAACTCGGCAGATTTTACCTCTGATATTTTCTTTTCATAGGGGTAATTTGGTCACTTCATTTAACTTGAAGAACCTTAACCACTAGCTCCCCCACTCTCCTCAGCTGGCTTGGTCGAAGCTGGTTGTTTGTTTTGGCGGGAATTTCCGGAGAAATGCTCTCATTGACGTACCTCTCGCCTGCTAATGTCAATATTTTTCGGCAGCCTTCACTTTTCTCAGAACCAAAAATCTTTTCAGGAAGAAGAACAAACTATCCTAACTGTACAACTTCTACACGTTCTTGTTGCTTCTTTTGCCAGAACGATGGGTATTGGTCAAAACAATTGGTTGGTACTTGTATCCCAGAGGAGACCCAAGATACCGATTTATCAACCCCTTCTTCTGTTAGTCGGGTCTTCAACTATGATTGGATTACTCTTTGTCTTCAGTCGTGTTGTGGGATACAAGATGTTAGAAGGATACACACGGTTGTTTTGAAATTTAGTGAGTCTACCACGTATCTCTTTAACAATTTGATATGTGCGTACTTGAAGTTGGGTGAGTTGTTGGAGGCACGAAAAGTGTTCGATGGAATGCCGGAGCGAAATGTTGTTAGTTGGACCGCGATGATTGATGGGTACTTTAAATTAGGTCTGGATGACGAAGCGTTAAGATTGTTTGGTGATTCTGTAAAATGTGGGGTGAGGGGAAATGGTAAGACTTTTGTGTGTGTGCTGAAATTGTGCAGCAGGAGGTTGGATTTTGAGGTGGGGAAGCAGGTTCATGCATGTATTGTAAAGGGTAATTGGAGGAACTTGATTGTAGATAGCGCTGTTGTTTATTTCTATGCCCAATGTGGTGATTTGATTAGTGCATTTGGTGTGTTTGATCAGATGGTGGAACGGGATGTGGTTTCTTGGACAACTGTGATTGCCGCTTGTTCACAGCGAGGGCATGGAGCGGTCGCCATTGAAATGTTCTCGAGGATGTTGAGTGAAGGATTTTTGGGCAATGAGTTCACGGTCTGCAGTGTTTTGATGGCTTGCGGGGAAGAGAAAGCTTTGAAATTTGGGAGACAATTGCATGCTGCAATAGTAAAGAGGATATATAAAGTTGATGTATTTATCGGAACTTCTTTGGTAGACATGTATGCAAAATGTGGGAATATCTTAGATTCAAGAAGAGTGTTTAATAGAATGAGAAATAGAAATACTGTTACATGGACTTCCATCATAGCGGGTTATGCAAGAATAGGGCTTGGTGAGGAGGCCATAGGTCTATTCCAGGTGATGAAGAGGCGAAAAGTGATGTCGAATAACTTGACCATTGTGAGTGTCCTCAGGGCTTGTGGCTCAATCAGGGCCTTGGTGACCGGCAGGGAACTGCATGCACAAATAGTCAAGGATTGCACTGTGTCAAATGAATACTTAGGAAGCACTCTTGTGTGGTTCTACTGTAAATGTGGCGAATCTCGCATTGCCTCAAGAGTCTTGCATCAAATGCCTCTGAGAGATGTTGTCTCATGGACTGCCATAATATCGGGTTTTACATGTCTTGGTCATGAGCCTGAGGCTCTTAGATTCTTGAAAGAAATGATGGAGGAGGGTGTAGAACCCAACCCATTCACTTATTCTTCAGCTCTAAAAGCTTGTGCTAATCTTGAAGCTGTCTCACAGGGGAAATTGCTTCACTCCTTTGCCAGCAAGACCTCAGCCTCATCAAACATGGTTGTGAGCAGTGCATTAATTCATATGTATTCCAAATGTGGACATGTATCCGATGCATTTCAAGTTTTTAACAGCATGCCAAACCGAAACTTGGCTTCTTGGAAAGCTATGATCATGGGTTATGCCAAGAATGGACGCTGCAGAGAGGCTTTGAAGCTCATGTATAGGATGCAGGCTGAGGGTGTTGAGGTGGATGATTATATATTTGCAACAGTCCTTGGTGCTTGTGGCAATCTAGAGTGGGAAGTGAATTCTTCATCTGGTTATTGCTTGCTGTCCAGCTGATATACCAGTTGTGATTAGTTTTTGGCATGTTAGAACAACATTTCTTGGCTGGGAATCCTTTCTCTGCTCCAGAAGCAAAAGTCTTAATTTAGGAGGACTTGCTCAATGGTTTGCGCCATTCAAGACCATTGGAACACCTTGATTGATTCCAACCGCTCTATAGCAGTGATCTTACATGAAAATCGTCATGAGCAGGTTTCATAACTATTAGAAGGATCTTCTTTGTGGAAGCTGCTATCATTTTGGTACTGGGCTCATGAACTTGGGTGATGCCAAGTGACGCAAGCGAGAGTTGTACAATTGTACATGAAACACTAGTTTTTGTTTACTCATGGTGGTGTCATTATAATGAGAGACTGTTTCTGAGAAAGAAATGCAATGTAAAATCCTAACTAGATTTCAAAATTAATACAACGCAGGGCAGGTGGAAGGTCAAAGTGATTTTATTTATTCTGATAATTAAAAAAAAAGTCAAGACACGTAGATAAAGTTTCAATCTAAGATTTTCGCCAATGGAAAAGTCACGGGAAAATTAAAGGTGTGCTTCATGAATGTCACATGAGTACATTGGGCTTTTTACCTTTTAGACCTAATAATTTTTAATAGAAAAAAACTCACTTAGACGAGAACGGTTGAAGAAATTGATTCAAGAAGCCCATAGACTTCCCGCTTCTCTCGCGTTTTGTTTTCTGTGCAAGTGAAAGTCACATCTTAAGAACGACAGGGAGCGAGCGAGAGAGAGAGAGAGATAGGAGGAGCCAATAAAGTACTGTTTCTAACTTCTTATAGATTTTTTTATCGTATGTAGTTGTAACTCTCCTCAGATCTTCTTCTTCATGTTTTTGCAATTACTACCACTTAGTGTATTCGCAGGAAACGTTTCACGCGTTGCTTGATCTCTGCTCTTCTGCAGATCCGTAAGTCTTCTTCCCCCATTTATTTATTTTACTGTGTTCTCATCCTTTGCTTTCAATCTTTAAAGGGAAGTGTAAAAGCCTAAAATTAATGTTTACTGTTGCTTTGTGCTTTACTAATAATTTCGGGGCATGCTGTTGTCTTTGTTTCGTTAATCCATTTTCTTACTCTTCCTTGTTCAGTTTCGATTGTTGGCATTATTATTTTCTGTTATTATGTTCACTAGGCAAAATCCATGTTTCTTTGTCTGGTTCTGAGTTTTGCCTTTCTATTTTTGGTGGGCAAATTTTATTTCATGTAAGGGGCGCAGGGTAGATGTGTTTTGTTGATGACATGGGGTTTTGAGGGGTTTCTCTCTTTCTTTCATGTTATTACCTTGTAGTTTGGGAATACATATTTGAAGATACATTTAGTGCCCAAAAAATTTGGCTTCTTGGCCACATGCTTTTCTTCTTTTTTCTTTAGGATTCTTTCAATTGTAGATATTTTGGGTTATGTACCGGACGTTAGATGCAGAGGAGGTGGGTTAAGCATAGCATGTCTCTTTTAAAGGTAGGTCTGGGAGCTCTTTTATTCCTAATTAGATATCTATGTACAAGTTTGCCAGGTGATCATGTTTTCATAGAATAGTGGTACTGATGTAGCCACTAGTCCATGCATCCTACGTTAGAATTTGCATGGTCACGGTCGCTGTGCTTATAGTATGATGTTGACTGTTCATTGTTATTTGAAGGGGCATGGCAAGATTTGGTTTGGACTCCTTGGACTAGAAAGTTCTTGATTGTTCTTTTCTAAAATGTTGTTTTTCCCTTTGAACGAAGGAAATTTTACTTTTCCTCTTTTGTCTTTGGGATCTTCACTTCATTTCATGTTCTACGCTGTGAGATGTGGTGCTGGCGGCAAAGGATGATGCTATGTGGGGCCGTGAACTCTGAAAATTAGTAAACCACATTAAATTTTTTTTGGGTACTTTGGATGACATAATTCTGCTGTCAATCCTGTGCTGTATAAATAATGTATGTTCTTCCTGTCTTATATCATTCTATGATTCAGAATGCACTCTTTATAGAACAAGCTTATGTTTGTGTATGATCTCATGATTTCCTATAGCCAAGCAGTCTTCTTTCTGTAACTTTGACATTTTAAGTCCTGTGCATATTTCAGGATATCTGATAAAACAGATGCTGAAAACCTTGAAGTTGCTGAGAATGCTTTTATGAGTTTTGTATTCTGAAGTTGATGTGTTGCCCTTTTTGTGGAAATTAATGCGACAGATACAAACATGGAAACTTCTTCAACATCTGGAAAGCTGGAGGGAGGTGACATTCATGTCCGAAGCGATGATGTAGAGGGCGTATCTGAGGAGATGACAGCCCACAGCATCACTAAGGTTGAGTCCAGATATGACAAGGATAGTGAAGAACATAGCATCAGTGAGAAGAATGGTGAGAGTGCTCTGGATGATTCTAGTTATCATGCAGAAAAACAGGTAGGCACTAAACATAATGTCTTAGACAAGAGGGATGAGATTGGACATTTACAATCTAAGTCTGAAGGAGAAAAGCTGAACAATGAGGTTCAACAATCTGATTTTGGTGACAAGATAGATGATAGTAGGGGCAAGGATGAAGAAGAAACAAAACGAACTATAGAGACAGTTCTAGGTGAGGAGAAAGAGCCAGAGCCTGTTTTTGATGGAACTGAATTTTCTGGGATGGAAGCTAACAGAGGTTCATCTATTTATTCGTTGGATGCTGATGGTGAAGATGATACCTCTGCATGGCCTGAGAAGGCTGTGGCTCTTAAGAACTTTGTCAAGGAGAAGAGTGCTGTTGCTGTGACCAGCTTAATGCGGGTTCTTTCCAGAAAAAGGGATGGAATGGAAGAAATTTCTTTGGGGGAAGAAAAGGAAGCACCAGATTCAGCCAGTGACAGAGAAAATGCAGAAGTTTCTCCAAAATCAGTGGACAGATCTTGGAATCCACTAAATTATCTCATGAATTCACGTGATGCTAGTGCAGAAAATAAAACTGTGCAGGGAGCTAGAGTGACTGAGGAATCACACCAACCTATAGCCATGAAAGGAAGAATTATTTTGTATTCAAGATTAGGGTGCCAAGATTGCAAGGAGGCTAGGTTGTTTTTGCACAAGAAAAGGCTTAGATATGTTGAGATCAATATTGATGTATACCCAAGTAGGAAGCTGGAGCTAGAAAAGTTTACCGGGTCATCTACTGTTCCTAAGGTGTTCTTCAATGAAATTGTAATTGGGGGCTTGACTGAGCTCAAGAGCTTAGATGAGTCTCAAAAGTTTGAAGAGAAGATTGAGTACTTAGTCACTGAAGCACCATCATTTGAAGCTCCTTTACCGCCTCTTTCTGGTGAAGATGATGCTTCTAGCAGTGGATCTGTGGATGAACTAGCTCTGATTATTCGAAAAATGAAAGAATTTATAGTTGTTAAGGACCGGTTTTACAAGATGCGAAGGTTTGCCAACTGTTTTCTAGGTACAGAGGCTGTAGATTTCCTGTCAGAAGATCAGTATCTGGAGAGGGAAGAGGTCGGTTGGTATATTCAATTTCTTCTCCTTTGAACATGTAGGGTATTTATTGTTTTGGAACTGCTGGGATTGATTTAAGTTAATTTGTTACTTTTGCATAATGCAGTATGAATTGTTTCCCTGGCAATTTTGGAAGCTTTTAGTTTAAGAGTGTTTCAAAATTTTTGGTGTAAGAAGTTGAACACAATTTGGTTAGAGGGTGTGTTGGATGTTCTAGATGTTTCTGCTTGAACTATAGAAAAACTGAACATGGGTGGCTAACGTTTGACTTTTGAGAAGTTAGGTTTCTAGGAATTGCAATAGTTTCTTGTGAAATGATGTTAAATAGTTAATTTCATCTTATATATTACCTCAAATGCAACTTTATTCCACTCTTATAAGTTACTACATAATTATGAGCAATCTCTTAGACTTGATTAGCATCATACCATTCCAAGGGCATTGTACTGTTTAGTGTCTATCAAACTCAGAGGTGAGGTAATGCTTTTTGGTGATTTTTATTCAAGATGATGGATAAAAACTTCTACTTTTGGATGCAACTGTATGGAGTCCTTAGTTTGAAGCTACTGGCTTCCTTCTGTTTAGTATGATCAGGGATGTAAGTGCTACGTATATTGAAGCTCATAAACATCATGCCCTTACCATTGGTAATTGCTTAAATTGCACAACATGGACCGTCCAAAATAATGGGATTATATTTCTTTTGTTGGCTTCATTGTTGTCTTTGTTTTCATCAACTTGATGCAAAGTTTCATGCATATCATGTCTTATCAATTATGCTGTATACATGTCCCGAATCTTTCTGAGAGAAAACAGTGTTTGATGGATCATTTGAATTTTGTGTTTGTTTAATTCTTCTGATGAATTAATCATCTAGTTGTTAGAACAACGCTCCACACCTAACAAAATTCCAAAGTTAGATTCGGTGATATGATTTTGAAGTTTTTCTCTCCACATTGTGTAACAAGCAGGCCATTGAATTTGGACGGAAACTTGCAAGCAAACGTTTCTTTCAACATGTTCTAGAGTGAGTCCCTGGAAATTGCAATATTCGCCAAGTATTTTTGAAATTTCTATGTCCCTTTTCCTTATTCCATTCTCATCATTTACAAGTTTTTTTTCCATGATGCTTGATCTTATAGTGAGAATCTGTTTGAGGATGGCAATCATTTGTATCGTTTCCTGGATGATGATCCTACTATATCAACTCAGTGTTACAACATCCCCAGGGGTATAATTGAGGCAACACCTAAACCCATAACAGAAATTTCAGCAAGGCTGAGATTTTTGGCTTATGCTATCTTTGAAGCCTACACATCTGAAGATGGAAAGCATGTTGACTATAGAAGCATTCATGGAAGTGAGGAATTTGCAAGGTTTGATGCATCTTAAATGTCTATATTTTTAGACTCTTATGGCTATTTTTTAACATAAATTTTCTAGGTATCTGCGAATAATTCAAGAGCTCCAAAGAGTAGAATTTCTAGATATGCCAAGGGAGGAGAAGCTTGCTTTCTTTGTAAATCTCTATAATATGATGGCTATCCATGGAATATTGGTCCAGGGCTATCCAGCAGGAGCATTAGAAAGGAGGAAGTTGTTAGCGGACTTCAAATATGTGATAGGCGGGTGCACATACTCACTTTCAGCCATTCAAAATGGCATTTTAAGGGGCAACCAGCGGCCACCTTATAACCTCATGAAGCCATTCAGTGGGAAAGATGAACGCTGTAAGGTGAGTTGTAATTACTGGCTTGCATTTGATGTTCAAGGTTGTGATTCTTTGGACCATTACATCATCCTTGGAGAGTTGCATTTACAGTACAGATGTTTCCTTGATCTCTGTAGTTTCTCTTATATTTCTTCTGTTAAATGTTCTGGTGCGATCGGCTGTGAACAGTGGGAGGTGAGGCTAACTAGCAAGCAATTGCTCTTTGTTTTCGTTTTATTTCTGGCACTATAATATGTGAACTGCATAATGCTTCATATATGATCAAAATATGACATTCTTGACGTTCTTGAATTTGGTGATGAGTAAATAGGAAACTGAACATGCACACTCTTTTGGAAATACTAATAATTTCTTTATGGTTGTCCTTTCATCTTTTCTGAAAGCATTTTCTTTGGTTAAGTTTCAGGGCCTTGTTTCTAACTATTTGAAATTAATTTTTTATAATTGTTACTTTCTGGTTCTGCTGATCTTTATCTTTTTTCAATATCAGGGAATATATGCTCAATTCTGAAATGCCAAAACATTTGTTTGCAATCTATATTTTAATTTTCGTTTTGTTTGTTTTAGGAGGATAGGTGCGGAGTTGGAAGGTACTCTTTTCTGTGGTAGGGTAGTGAAGAATAATGTGCACATAATGGTCTGCTTACTGCAGCGCTTTTGCATCAAATTTATTTCTGAGTTGGCGATTGAGGAGTTCCTTTAGGCAGCATCTTTGATCACAAATAATTTATGTCCAGAGTTTCTACTATTTTATCTTGATTTATGCTCTTTTCAGGTGGCCCTTCCATACCCAGAGCCTTTGATTCACTTTGCATTGGTTTGTGGCAATCGATCTGGGCCTGCACTTCGATGCTACAGCCCGGTGAATATTGATAAAGAGCTGATGGAGGCAGCCCGTAATTTCTTAAGAGGTGATGGCTTAATTGTTGATTTGAATGCCAAGGTTGTATATGCCAGTAAGATACTCAAATGGTAAGCCATTTTGCTACATAGCTTAATCTGAATTATTCTATCTAGTTTCTAAAGATTGATGTGTTCTTGAAAAGATGGTTGTAATGTAATTTTCTGTCTATCACGCACAAATACATTAAGACCTCGTGTGTGCATGAACAAGAGGCTAGAAGATCCGAATCAAAGTGTGGCAGCATAGGAACCAAATTAATTGTGTTACGAACAAACGGGAATATAACCGATACTTGTTTTCCAACTTCTCAACTACACCTTAGTTTTAGTTACTTTTTGTATCACAAAAACTAAATAAAATTGTGATTGAATTTTGAGACCTGTATTTGAGAAAACCTTCAAATTTTAATGGTTTGTAATGATGATAGACCTGAAGATATCTTCTCTGTTCAATAGCTTATGCCAATTACATTCATGTTCACACATATATGGTATCATGCTTAAGATATTTTCTGTTTTCCATGATCCTCTTCAGCTCCTTGACATGTAAATAAGTTTTAACAAATGACAACCATTAAATATTTGACTGTCGACTATGCTTTAAGTCATTCTCGTCTATTTCACAACTAATGGGTTTCTTTTGATATCTGTTAAATACTACTATTTTTTTGTGCAGGTTTAGCGTGGATTTCGGAAAGAATGAAGTAGAAGTACTTAAACATGCGTCAAACTACCTGGAGCCAACCGATTCTGAAGCCCTGCTAGAGTTGCTGGCCAATGCGCAGCCAAAGGTGATATACCAACCGTATGATTGGGGTTTGAACTGTTAATGCTTGTTGTCAATGCCTTGTAAAACATAGATTTTAGCTTCCTTTGTGCTACAAATTTTTACTTGAACGTCAACTGTTAGGTACAGAAGTAAAAATACATCGTCCGGAAATTGACTTGTCTAGTCCATCAAATATACCTAGGTGCTAAAAATAACCTTTTGCGTTCTTGAACTTTGGGCAGGTTCTACATAAATGTAGTGTAATGCAAATTGAAATCATTTTTCTATTAATTTTTTCAAATTACATTATGACTAGACACAAGCTTAAATCCTTGAACACAGTTACAAATTTTCTGTAACGCCAGAGTTACTTCACAATTCCGTCATTACCGGCCAAGATCATGTATTTGTCTTTTCTTGTAAGGTTGGTGCAGTTAAAACTTAGTGCGTTGGCAATCTGATTCTGCACCTGATTGGCAATTTCAAACTTCAAAGCTCCACCCATATCTCGACATGCTGAACATGGCAATTTTTTGAGAATCCTGATGAAATATTCAGGACATGGATTCAGGAAGTGAAATAGTGGATCAAAACATTTGAGTCCGCTAGCTGTTGATCCATAAAACATGCTCGTTTTTACATCTATGGCAACAGGAATTATCTCATCGGCCATCTCAGCAAATAATGGGCTAAACCTGAGTAGATATGGTTCCCTGCAAGTTGTCCCTTCCGGGCAAACCACAAGGTCGCCATGCCTTAACATCTTATCCATCGATATCTTGTCTTGTTCTCGGTCCCTAGTTAATCGAACTGTCCTGAGTGGAGAAATTATTTCATTAAATCTGCTCATGCTGTAGGTCACAGCAGATACAGGCTTCGTAAGAGCCAACGAAACATATATTGGGTCTAGTAGTGTTCTGTGGTTGCAAGCATAGAGTACGCCTGTGCCTGTGGGTTTTCCGTTTTCTTTGGTTGAGGTAAAAGATTGCTTTGGTTTGGTTACGGTTGTTCTTGTTCCAGTGAAAGCCAAGATAGGAGAAGAAATTTCGTAAGGTAACAGTAAGCCTATAATCATCCTGAACACAGCAAGCAAGACTCCAAGCGGAAGCCACATGAACATGGCGAGGGTTGCGAGCGGAGTTGGCAAGAAAGCCAACCTGCCATCGTGGAAGATCAATGGCTTTGGGTATCTTGCCCTTGGAAGGATCTGCCAATTGCTTTTGTCAGCTTCAATCACCAAACAGACTTCCTGTTACAATGCAAACTTGGTTAGTTAAGCAAATGCCATTACTCATTAAACCTGAGTTTCACCTAGTCCTCCTAGTGAAGAGAGTTTTGATTTTCGACCTTACAGTGTAAGTCGAGTTGCCGATGAGTTGATTTGGAGAAGCATCCAATAGCAACAACATGACGACCCGTTTTCTTCCCAGCTAAAAGCTCATTTACGGTAGACGATATTGTCTTTTTTTCCATCAATCCCACATAGTACCCATAATGTGCCTTCAGCTCTCGTCCCACAGCAGCCTCAGCCCCCAAGTAATCCCTCAAAACACCTTCAACCATGATCCTAGGCAAGTCGCTCACTGCTATCTTCCTCCCATATCTCATCACTAGATCAAAACCTTCTCGTCCAATATCTTCCAGGAAACACTTGGGCAAAACAGCGGTCCCAATTCTGAATTTATCCTTTCTAACCCCGAAAAATGATATAAAAACCATAATCTTAAGGCCTAGCTCCTTGCGAACTGAACAAATAAGAGGGTATAAAAGAAGCAAGGCGAGAGCTCTCAAGAGCCCTCCACTCTCTAAGATCACGAGCATGAAGTAAGCAAACAATGAGGATGACCTCAACAACGTACCTTCGAAGTCAAAAACCACAGTTTGCTCCGAAAGTTCTTTGGAATTGTGGACAAGGGAGGAGCGCTTTTGAAACGTGGTGAAGTTGGTTGCGCGGGAATTGTTAACCTTTGGTTGATGAGAGGGTAGAGTTCCTAGTCTATTAACGAGTCTTGACAAAGAGAGAAGGGTTTTGAGATTGAACATCGTCCCAAATTCAGCCATCTTTCTTTTGAACATCTCCTAACGAGAATGGTCCCTTATATAGACAGATATATTTGATTCAAGAGTTGTATGGTTCTTGAACCAGTTTAACTGGACTCTGACAGACATTTGCCTGGAATGATATTTAAGCTACTAGCTAGTTTGATCATCACAGACATTCAATGCTTCTAAAAAAGCATTTACATCAACTAATTTGGTGCATGATGGATAAATCGTGACATAAGTAATATGGTTGATTTTCAATCTCGTCTGATGGATGCTGGGGGACAGTACAGTCCCTCAAATCTTTAGCCATGTCACCGTTCTTTAGTTAAATTCAAGCCTTTACAGCTGTGGGGTGTGTGGTCCTTTTCGATTGAGGCAAAAACCGAGAAGGGAAGTTCCAAGTTGTGGTCTCTTTACCACGTGCCCATATTCTCCCGTTAAGAACGGCAATGTGTGCCTCTTCATGCCATCTCCAAATGGTTATGAGTCGTGACCTTGCAGCATAATGTAAGGGCAACCACCCTTGCTACAGCTACCAGGAGAACTAAAAGTAAGAATTATAGATTCTTATGTATACACTTCACAACTTATGTTGAAGGCCTTGAATTATAAGTTGCTAAATTCTCGTGTTTTTTCTCAACTTTTAATTCTCTTGGAATCCCAAGGTAAAAACAACTGAAGCTAGAAACAGACGTAAAATAAGATACAATTTAAGATATCATTTTCGTCAAATGGGTCATAGATCTGAAAACCAAGTTCATCACCAGTATTCATGCAACTTCCATCAAACTGTGGTAACAACCAAACTTTTCTAGTTCGTGCAAACAGAGGAACAGCAGCTGTTTCGTAACTCCTAACTGTTAGAATACCAACTTCCAAATCTACTTACAACGCTGGACTGTTGGGGCAGACTGCGTAATTAATTACTTGATACAATTTATCTGCAGGAGGACACTAAACTCCTTTTGAGGAAGTGGTTAGGTAGAAAGATTTCAACACACAAAAGATCTATGCATTTAGTTCATAATATCACTGAGCAACTTTTTTTTTTTTTTTGGTTTCATAATTTTCTTAAAAAAGAATATTCCTTCTACCACAATGTCCTCCAAAACTGAAGTTTTTATTAATAAAAACTTTCATCTTTTATCTATGTTGGGCTTGTGTATTATGAGAATGTTTTGATCATTCTCCAATTTGAACCTCTAGAGAAGATGATTATCAATTCCATAAAAGGAGATCAAAGAAATTAAACGACGAACTTCGTCACCTCATCAATGGCGTTCAATTGCTGGGGATGGATGGCTCAATGATAGAATGGGAGCTTCGATTGATAAGCTTTCAAACAACAGATACTTGATCATATTAGTCTTGGCTGATTGCATTGACGTATCCATATTGTATTTATTTCTCTACAACAGCTGCAGCTTACAAGGTTTTATCAAATTTCGTGGTCCTTGTGCCCTAATCCATTGAATTAGTTTTTTCCTGTGCTGATAATTTGTTGGGATCATCCTGCTGGAAGCTGACACGGAGTGCTTTTATTGGGCATACTCTTTAACAAAATAACTAATTACAAAATATGTAAAATAGAATAGTTTGTCTTGCTTAAACTAAGGGCCCGTTTGGTTGAGCTTTTATCCGTAGAGCTTTTATCAGTAGAGCTTTTGTCAGTAGAACTTTTCTGAGAAGAGCTTTTTTTAAAAGCCAGTTGACTGTTTGGCTGTCAATTAAAAAAATAACTTTTTTAAAAGAGCTTCATACAGTAGACTGTTTGGCAACATAAAAATAAAAAGCACTTTTATTAAT
>JANZLD010000006.1:20932101-20943288 GCA_026413575.1 Erythroxylum carthagenense | reverse complement strand
ATCTACTTTTCATTTATATATTTCTCTTTGTTTATCATCAAAATTATTTAATACGTGAAGTCTTGATTGACTTAACAAGAATATCTTGTCACGGACTTTATCTTTTACCAACGAACCATACGATATTTAATTGTACGTATCGTAATTAAGTCAGTCTCTTTCTCAAATGTTAGAAATAAAGGTAGCACAAGTTAATAAATATGCAAGATAAAACAAGAACAAGAACGAAAAAACTTGGAGAATGTTTATATTATTTAAGAAAGCTCCCTCTATGCATCTTACAAATAAAGTCCCTTGGATATTTATAGTCTTCCTCCTCCTCAATAGATGACTATAATCTATTTGAACCAAGGGCTCATAATCACTATCTAGAATTTTCTAAACTACTCTACATACTTCATGTACATTATGTAAATATTTACAACATTTTACAAGCTTCTATAATGTTCCACAATATTCCATAAGCTTCCACAAGCTTCCATAGTCTTCTACTATATTCTAGAAGCTTGTAGGGTCATCTACGAGCTTCTACCATATTTCAGAAGCTTTTAGATCTTCCATAAGATTCTAACATGTTCTAGAAGACTCCTTTGGACTGAACCTCAACCTGTGGGCTTCGAAACATGCGAAACGTGACATTTTCTCCCACTCATTTGGGCGACGCCCTCATTGCATGCTCTTTGTATGTCATGATCATATCCCTATAGTTCTATAATGTAAGCTTATGCTCCTAACTCATCTCACTATTAGGCAATCCCTTCTATTTCACAAAGTACTCCACGTAGCTTGGATGGGAACCCCTCCTCTGTATAACTCGATGCACCGATATCTCCTCTATCTTATGCTCATGAGAAGTAGTGATGGTCGTGGGTGCTCTTCTCAACTCGCCCTTACTTGGCTCCTCCTTGTCGGCATGATACGACTTTAATAAGCTCACATGAAAGATTAGATGCATCTCTAAATGTGAACGCAATGTCAATTGATAGGTTAGCTTACCAACCCTTTTCTCCAATCGTCAAAGTGTGAAGAGTCATAGGTTGTTGTCTTGTGGCAATCTCAAACGGACTGACTCCCATTGACTCGCTCTTTTGCAAATTGTAAGAGAGTTGGGCAACATCAAGTAACTTGGTCTAATCATGATGGTTAACACTCACATAATGCCTTAAAAATAACTCCAACAATACATTCACCCTCTCGGTTTGGCTATCGGTTTAAGGATGAAAGCTTGTAGAGAAATTGAGCTTGAACCCCAATAGCTTAAATAGCTCCATCCAAAACCTCCCGGTGAAGCAAGTGTCTTAGTCACTCGTAATCATCTTCATTATGCCCTAATACTTCACCCCATGATGAAAGAATAGACGTGCAACATCCTTGGCTGTAAATTTTGTAGGCACATGGATGAACAGTCCATACTTATTGAATCGATCTACCACTACCATAATGTTGCTACATCCCTTGGACTTTGGTAGGCATGTGATGAAATCCATGGAGATATTCTCCCAAGGCTTCTTTGGAATGGGCAATGACTCTAGCAACCCAGCTTGCTTATTTTGATCCACCTTGTACAAGATAAGTCTTCACATCATCATCACACCCAATCTGAAGTCCCGCAATAAAGCGGGGTTTGTGGAGGTCTGATAGTACGAAGCCTTACTCCTACATAATAGAGAGATTATTTCTGGTAGACCCACATGCAGATGTGACGATAAAAGAATGATGCAGGTTAAATAGTAAATAAATACAACTGACACGTTAAAAAAATATGTAAATAAAATTACAATACATACTTAAATAAATAATAAATAATAAATAAAATATAAAATATAACTCGACTTTTAAAAATAAAATATATTTTAAAACTAAAATATATCAACTTTTTATCTGTAGAAAAATACCAATACCCAGATGATAAGAGAGCAATAAAGCATCAAAGAACTCGACTTTGACTCAACATGTAGAGACACAAAACGTCTGAAACCATATGATCATTAAGTATAAAAATTCAATCTTGACATAAATCCAATAATATCAGATGCAAAGAGATCAACATCATTAAACCCATAAAGCATTAAATACTAAATCAAACAAAGAACCTAACATCAAAAGCAAAAAATCATAAAGAACATAAATTTTAGAAAATCCAACAAATCCCAAAAAAACATCAAAGCAGAAGAGACTGATTAATCAAGAACCATACTTGAAAAGAGGAGGTTGTGGAGAAGGAAGAGATTGAGAGTGCCAAGAAAGAGGGAGAACAACGTTTACATACCTTTTATTCAATCCTAAAAAAGAACCGCTTGCTTATATTCCTCTTCAAAGAAGAGGGCATAACCTTTTCATCAATTCGTGCATCGGTAGAGCGCTGACCATAGTCTTAACAATCTCTTTGCATAAAAGGGCGCAACAATCTCTATATATCTTAAATGTATTTTGTAAAAACTAAACTACAAATCAACACTATTGCCAACCGAAATTTCCACAAAACTTAACTACTTTTATCTCCAAAAGAATAAAAAAATCAAACAATTCATTACCCAGCAAAGCAAAATCTTAATCTTGATTCTGCACAAGTTACTTCACTTTCAATCACACACAAGCATCAGCTAAGGAACTCAATTATAAATTGAAACAAAAGATAAAATCTTTTATTAAAACCAAATGACAATCCAGAACAGATCTACATTCAGGAGCTATAGATCAAGCAATCAGAGACAAGCCATCGATCATCAGCACAAGAACATGACTAGGTCCAATCATACTTCATATCATCACACACTAAAGCTGATGGTCTTAAAGAACCAACCTTTCACATGGAAATCAAAGAAGAACTCCAAAATAATAAAACCCAGTAGAGTATATGCATAAGAAAAGATCAATGCTTGATTACCTTGTACAGAAATTGAGGACAGAGACTTGGGGTTTGAAAAGAAGACCAAGCCAAAGACTGAAGATGGCTTGATTTGCTGCAAATCATCTAATTCCCCATTGTACCCACCGTCGCTCTCCGACGTCAATAGTTAAGGTAGAGGAAGCACTCATAGCTATTTGGGATAACTAATCAAGAAAAAAGAAAACCTCACCAGAAATTTTCAAAAGATAAAAAAGGAAAAAATAAATCTAAAAAATCAATTGCATGTTAAAAAATGATATCGAAATCAAGAAAATAAAAGCAAAAGATCAAATAACAAAAGAAATGGGCTTTCCCAGATTTAAAGAAGAAGGAACAGGAAGTAGAGAAAAATTTGGGAACCTGAAAATAATAAGATTAAGGGGTAGGACTGAAAAAATATGAATTCTTTTTCAGGTGGAAGAAAGAAGAGATTGAGAGATCTCAACCTTAATGGTAGCAATATAAAATCATATTTTCCACTAAAAACAAAATAACAACATAAACAAAAGCATAAGCAAGCTAGATCTAAGAGATAATAGAACAATACCTTGCTTTTGGTAATGGAATCGTTAACATGAATAGCAGATAACAATAAAGTCCCATTAGCCTGCATCTGATACAACCTCTTAACACTAGTGGTAGTCTCCTCAGAAACCCTAACTAATCTCTCCATATTTATTGTTAGTAATAAATGGTCAAACCCATAATAGGTAGCAATCTAAGAGTGCCCACAAATGGAATAATATTTAAAAAATGGTGAAGAAGAAGAACAAGAAAAGGCGGTACCTTGGAGCATACTCATAGCTAAGCTAGTGGATTTAAGATGTAGAAGAAGTTTGTAAATGTAGCTAAATTACCTTAGAAGCACGACGACGGTGAGCGAAGTTATGGGTCGAGAGCTTGCCGACCTCTCAGTGCCAAATGTCGACCACCACCTTCTTAAAACTACTTAAAGCATGCTCACAACAGAAACCAAAATTGATGCTAAAAAGCAGAGGCCCCAAACAAGACAAGTCTTCACATATAACTTAATATCACTATGCATTTAGGGCCAATAGTAGGCTCGCTCTATAAGTGCCAACGTGCGATGTCTACCAGGATGTCCTGTCCATTTAGAGTCATGACCCCTTAATGATTTCCTTTCTCAACTTTTGCCACTTCGACACGTATACACATTCACCTTTGGTAGTGAGCACCCTATTCTTAAGCCAAAATTGGCATGTCTTCCCCCAACTTGCCAACTCCATCAAACTCGTGGCTTGTAGGTTATGCTCTAGTCCCTCCTTGATTCGATTCACCAAAGAAACACTTAGACTTGTGATGGCAGTTAGCTCAGTATTTCTATTAAGTGCATTGGCAGCCATGTTGGCCTTGCCCAGCTTATACTCCATCACAAAATTGAATTCCACAAAGAAAGCTTGTCACTTAGCTTGCTTTAGTATAAACTTCTTTTGGTTGAGGAAGTAACTCGTGGCAACGTTATTGGTCTTCATAATGAACTTGGTTCCCAACAAATAATGACTCCAAGTTTGAAAGCAATGCACCACTACAGTCATCTCCATCTCTTAAATCGTATAGCGACGCTTGGTATCATTTATTTTACGACTCTCATAAGTAATCGAAAGAACGTCATGCATCAAAACACCACCAAGAGCAAAATCGAAAGCATCAATGTGTACCTCATATACCTTGGTGTGATCGGGAAGGGCTAACATCAGTTCCTCCATCACTGCTTACTTCAACGCTTCAAATACTTCTTGATACTTAGCATCCCAAGCCCAAACTCTATTCTTCTTTAATAGATCGATGGGGGAGACGTAAGGGAGGAATATCCTTTAATGAACTTACAGTCGTAGTTAACAAGGACAAGAAAGGAATGTAACTTCGACACCTTCTTTGGTGGTTCCCAATCATGGATGACTTGCACCTTGGATTTGTCCATCCATAGCTTGCCCCCTCCTATAAAGTGCCCCAAGAACACGACTTCATGTCGTGCAAAAGCACATTTCTCCCTCTTCACGTATAACTCATTTTTTTAAGACTTCGAAAACTTGTCGTAAGTTCATAAGGTGCTCTTCCAATGTTTTACTATATATCACAATATCATCTAAGTACATCACAATAAATTTATTTAAGAAGGGTTGCAAAACTTGATTCATGAGGGTGCAAAATATGGTGGGTGCATTTGTGAGTCTAAAGGGTATGACTAAAAATTCAAAAGAACTGTACCATATAACATAAGTAGTTTTTGGTACATCTCCCTCCACAATCCTCACTTGATAGTATCCTAATCTTAAATCAAGCTTGGTAAACCATCTCGCTTCCCCAAGTTGATTAAATAGGTTGACAATTAACGGGATAGGATATTTGTTCTTTACAGTGATCTTATTGAGCACCCTATAGTCGATATATAAACGGAGTGACTCATCATACTTCTTTTGGAAAAGTACAAGTGCACTAAATGGAGCTTTTGATAGTTGGATATATCCCACATCCAACAACTCCTTCAGCCGCCTCCTCAATTCCTCAAGCTTGAGAGGTGCCATTCGGTAGGGTACCACTGCGGGTGGACTTGCACCATGCACCATACACCAACTCGATGTTATGATCCACCTCTTATTTTGATGGGAGCTTCTTCGACAACTCCACGAGCATCACATCCTTATACTCCTCAAGGTCGTGGGCAATCTCCTTAGTTAGTCCTTGTAGTGAGCTTGCTCCTCCTCCCTAAGTGCGACCAAGAATATGGATTGTGCCTTTTTCACACCTCTGGCGTGCTGCATGGCCGAAAGTTGCTTAGCTTGTAGACTCGCTTCTCATGAAAAAGGCACCAAGAACGTATTGCCCTCCTATAAAATGCACATAATGTTGACAAGGGAATCGACATGACCTTGACACCATCCATGAACTTCATGCCAAGCACAATTGGGTAGTCGTCTATAAGAAAAATTGAAAAATCAATAAGGTCAGACCACTCACCTAGGCAAACCATAATGCCATGAGTAACTCTAAAGGTTGACTTTGGCTCAGAATTTATTGCCTTGAACCATCCTTGCTCATTGTTGTATTTGAGGCCTAACCGATTAGCTTCCGTTACTTTGAGGAAGTTGTGAGTATCTCAGGTGTCAACTAGAACTTTTACAGCTTTGTTGCCCACCTTAACTTCTACGAACAAACATCCCTTCTTCTCAGACTTGGGCACTCCACCTTGGCTCTGATGGCATTTAGGATTTGCAAAGACCCCATATTGGTCTCTTCACGTTGCTGTTGCTCCTTCTTTTCTTCGATCAAGGTGGAGAGCTTGCTCTTCTTTGGGCATTCTCTATCTTGTATGGTCCCTTACAAAAGAAGCATTTTATTGATGGTTTTCCCCCTTTATCTTCCTTATGGCTGCCCCTTGTGCTTGCCATACTTGTGGGAGCCCTCTTTGCTTTGATAGTTAGCTCCCCCACTCTTTCCTTTGCCACCCTTGTCTTTGTGAGACTTGAGTTTCTTGGGCTTCTTGAATTTAGTGAGTGATTCGGCAATGGAAATAGCGGTGGCGAGGTCTTGTGCACTATGCCTTTGGATCTCTAACTTCACCCAATTTTGTAAACCATCCATAAAAGCGAAGCGTGCTGTTAAGTCAAAATGACTTTACGATTAATTTTGATGAAAACTAAATAATGATGAAGAAAGCAAAATGAGACGGAAGCAGATAAAAATGAGAAGGAAGAAAAATAAGATGCAAAGGCAGAAATGAGACGGAAGGAAATGAGACAGAAGCAAAATGAGATACAAAGCAGAAGACAGAAATGAGATGGAAGCAAAATAAGACAATAAAAATAAGACGAAGTGAAGCCGAAAATGAGACGAAAGAATCGAAGACGAAGAACCAAATCAGTTTGAGTTAGTTATAGAACTCAACTGAATAACCATTTCTTTAAAGATCAAGAAACAAGAAGAAAGAAGTAGTTATCAAGAAGCAGTTGAAGACGAAGACTATAAATATGAGTCGAAGTTGAAGACTGAAAAAGTTAGTGATTTTTAAAAAGCTAAATACTATATTTGTGCGAAACACGAGAGCTATATTCTCTGTAACAAAGCTCGCAATATCTTTCTGTAAGAAAGAAGAAAAGCTGAGAGCCTGAAGAGGCTAAGTGAGAAAAATAATACTTGTTGTAAGAGACCTAAAGAGGCTCAGCGAAAAGAATACTTGTACTTTCATGAAGTATAGTGAAATCTCAGAAGGGATTCTGAGGACTGGACGTAGCCCATGGTTTTGGGTGAACCAGTATAAAATTATTGTGTCGATTCTCATTCTCAACTCTTAACTCTGGTTTTTGTTGTTGATATAAATACTTCATAATATCGTTTGTCAATCGTTTTGAGAAAGCAAATTTTTAAAAAGGGGATTGTATTAAAAATTCGAATACACAATTCAACCCCCCCTTCTTGTGCATTTTGTATATCGTATACTAATGTGTGATTCACTTCAATTGGTATCAGAGCTTGGTGTCCAAGAACCACCGTAACGAAGTGTGGATAAAGATCCATGACAGAGTCACACATATACATAGCTAAAGGTGCCTCCGTAACTAGACTTTTGGCATTCAATGGAGAAAACAATCATTACTAGAAAGACAGGATGCGACTCTTCATTGAATCTACTCATATCGATCTTTGTAAGATAATAAAAAATGGACCGTATACACTGGTTGATGAAGAAGGAAATGTCATTCCACGAATCAAATGGTCTGCAGAATAAAAAGCAAGATTCCAACTAAATTCGAAGGCCAAGTTCTTCTTAAGCTGTGCCCTAAGCAGAAGTGAGTATGATAAAGTTCACGGATGCGACACTACGAAGGAGATGTAGGATACGCTATCCATCTCATATGAAGGCACAAATCAAGTAAAATAGTCCAAGATAAGCATTCTTGTACACCAGTATGAGCTATTCAAAATGAAGGACGAAGAGTTTATCGATCAGATGTTTGGAAGATTTCAAACTATCATCAATGGACTTAAAGCTCTCAGTAGAACGTACGATAATCAAGATCACGTTAAAAAGATCCTAAGAAGTTTGCCGAAGAGATGGAGACTAAAAGTTACAGCCATATAAGAAGCCAAAGATTTGAGCGTCTTGAAGCTTAATGAATTACTTGGATCTCTGAAGATACATGAAGTTAAACTCGATACAGTAGATAAGCCTAGACAGGACAAATCCATAGCATTAAAGGCTGGACAGAAGAATCAAAAGAATCAAAGGAAGAGAAGCTCATCGTCAAAAGCGCTGAAGAATGAGGAAGTCAAGGATGACGATTCCAGTAATTCAGATCATGCTTCAAGCGAGGAAGATGATGAACTATCCTTTATCTCGAGGAAGATTAGATGCATGTGGAAGAAAAAAGCTAAAGGAAACAAAGAATCCTAATTTAAGAAGAATAGAAAAGATGAAGGGAAAAACGAGAAAACATCCATCACATGCTATAAATGCAATAAATCGAGACATTACAAGTCTGAGTGTCCAGTGTTAAAGAGAAAGCCAAAGAAGAGTAGAGAAGGCAAGAAAAGCATGATGGCAACCTGGGAAGATCTAGATTCATCTAAATCAAATACGGACTCAGAGGCATTGGTGCAAGTAAATATTTTCCTGGTAGCCAAAGAAGAAACTGATGAGAAGGTAACCTCAAAATTTAATGAATTACAAGATGCATACTAAAAACTATTAGAAGATTCTTATGTAATTCTAAAGCAGTACAAATTGCTTAAGAAAAAGTAGGTAAGAAACTTGAAAAACATGAAAGCATTAGAAGAGGAAAATGTCTGCTTAAAGAAACAAGTAGACGAGATGAAGAAAAAGGTTATGGTAGATAGATCTGAAGAGATCAATCAGTTGAAACACAGGATAAAAAGTCTTTCAGCTGATCTATCAACATTTACAGAGAGTACGAGAAAAATGAATGATATGATAGGGAAATACAGACACCTTAATGATAAAACTGGATTAGGTTTGATAAAAACTATCCTCAGCATTAAAAAAATCTACTCCCTTTAGGAAGAAATTTCATCAACCTAATCATTATTGAAAATGTCATCAATTGCATCATCATACTATGAATTGTGCACGAACTAACCCTAAAGGACCCAAAAAAATATGGGTACCTAAGAGATAGATAATACCACTTGCAGATATCCTTCCTTGGGAAAAGTAGCTAGCACCATTGGTACTTGGACAGTGGATGCTCGCGACACATGACAGGAAGAAGGTCTATGTTCCTAGATCTTCAGTATAAGAAGGGAGGATCAGTAACTTTTGGAGACAACCAGTAGGGCAAGATAATTGGAATCGGTAAAATCGGTAAAGATTTCTTTGCATGCATTGATCATGTGCTACTAGTTAATGGTTTAAAAGACAATTTAATTAGTGTAAGTCAATTATGTGATTCTAGTTTTGAAGTGTCTTTCAATCAAAATTCTTGTGAAGTAAAAAACAAGGATGGGTCCAGATTCTTTTCTGCCAAAAGACAAAAAAATCTTTATAAAATCAATTTAGAAGATTTTCAAAATCAAAATATTTCCTGTTTTATATCAATTGATCAAGAAAATTTGATTTGGCATAAAAAAACTAGGCCATACCAGTTTTAAACATATTTCCAAGTTGATTAAACATGATTTGGTAAGAGGATTACCAAAAATAAGTTTTAATAAGGATTTCTTTTGTGAAAGTTGTCAAAAAGGAAAATAGGTTAAAACAATGTTTTCTTCTAAAAATGTTGTAACTTCTTCTAGACCTCTAGAGTTGTTACATATGGATTTATTTAGTCTAACTAGAACATTGAGTCTTGGCGGAAAGAGGTATGGTTTTGTTATTGTTGATAATTTCACTAGATTTTGTTGGATATTATTTTTATCACATAAAGATGAGTCTTTTAAGTGTTTTAAGGCGCTATCCAAAAAGTTATAGAATGAAAAAGGAATGTCTATAGCTAGTATTAGAACTGATTATGGTGGTGAATTTGAAAATGAGAAGTTCAGAATGTTTTGTGAAGAGAATGTTTCCAGAATTTCTCTACCCCTAGAACCCCACAAAAAATAAAGTTGTTGAAAGGAAGAATAGGACGATTTA
Source organism: Erythroxylum carthagenense (assembly GCA_026413575.1). Lineage (NCBI taxonomy): Eukaryota > Viridiplantae > Streptophyta > Magnoliopsida > Malpighiales > Erythroxylaceae > Erythroxylum > Erythroxylum carthagenense. The sequence goes on along the minus strand of JANZLD010000006.1, from coordinate 20,933,290 downwards.
GGAAATGGCAAGGACTATGCTGTGTGAGATGGATCTTCCTAAGTACTTTTGGGCAGAAGCTTTGAATACAGCATGTTATATTAAAAATAGAATATTTCTGCGACCTTTGTTGAAGAAAACTCCATATGAGTTATGGAATGGCAGGATATATCCTACTTCCATCCATTTGGTTGCAAGTGCTCTTTATTGAATACAAAAGAAATTCTGGATAAATTCGACTCTAAGAGTTATTCTGGAGTTTTTCTAGGCTATTCTCTATCATCGAAAGCCTATAGGGTTTACATCCTTACCTCTAAGACTGTTGAGGAAACCATTCATGTCAAGTTTGATGATAGTTCTCAACCAAGTAGGAGAGATGATCCTAATAATGAAACCCTATCAGTACCTTTGGTTGATAGTGAAGAAGTATCACCATCAGAAACTTCCTTAGATAAAGTTGAAGATATTCCTGAGTCTCTTGATTTGAAGAGAGATTGGAAATATAAGAGTTTTCATCCAGAAGAGTTGATTGTAGGAGAGACCTCAGAAGGTGTGCGGACTAGGTCCAAATTCAGAAGAGAAGCAAATATTGCATTTATTTCTGAAATAGAGCCTAAGAAAATTGATGAAGCTCTTCAAGATGAAGCTTGGATTTTAGCTATGCAAGAGGAGCTGAACTAGTTTACTAGGAATAAAGTTTGGTCCTTAGTTCCCAGACCACCGAAAAAGTCCATCATAAGAACTAGATGGGTTTTTAAGAATAAGCTAGACGAATCAGGAAGAGTGAGTCGTAACAAAGCAAGATTAGTAGCATAAGGCTATAATCAGCAGGAAGGAATAGACTACAATGAGATTTATGCTCCTGTAGCAAGACTAGAAGCTATTAGCATATTGCTTGCATATGCTTTCTGTCACGATATAAAGCTATTTCAAATGAACGTGAAGAGTGCCTTTTTTAAATGGCTTTATAGATGAAGAAGTTTATGTGAAGCAACTTCCAGGTTTCGAAGATGTCAAGAAACCGGATTATGTCTGTAGACTTCATAAGGCTTTGTATGGCTTGAAACAAGATCCTCGAACTTGGTATGATTGTCTGAGTTCTTTTCTTATTGAAAATAAGTTCACTAGAGGTTAGGTGGATAAAACTTTATTTAGAAAGTGCATAAAGAATGATTTTATTATTGTTCAAATTTATGTTGATGATATTATT
>JANZLD010000006.1:20915493-20927539 GCA_026413575.1 Erythroxylum carthagenense | reverse complement strand
TTGATGATATGTGAGAAAATTTTATGGTTTCAAAAATTAGTGATTTTCATATTGATGCTTTATGATTATTGATGCCAGGTGAAGTGTTAGTGATTGCTCGTAGCGCACCCTTTTCGTAGGATATGTATCGGGATGACCTACAGGCGTCCTGATATATACCCTATGGTAAGGGGGTGCTACATTTGACCTCTAATGGTTTTTGAAAAATAGGTTGAGAGAACTTTCTAACACTTACAAAGAGAGTTAAGCAAGAAATTCTAGCTCCATTAGAGCTTAAGCCTATCTATAATAGGTTTTGGACATTTTAGTAATTTAATTGAAATTAAATTCTAATTTCAATTAATTAAACTTTAACTAGAATTACAAATAATTCTAATTAAATACCAATTATATCCAAATAAGATCTTTATTTATCTAATTTCTCGTATTTAATCATAAAATTTCTTAAACTTTAAAATCAAGTCTAGCTTGATTAAAGTAACTTTGCTCTCTTTAACCCATTCTTTATGTGAAACCTATTAGGTTCCTAAAGATCTTAATAATGATTATAAATTCCAATTCTAATTCATAATTAGAATTAGATAAATTAAAACTCCTTTCAATTTATCTTTAATTCTCTAATTAAACAATATATAATCATAGACTAAGATTGGCGTTTAGCAACACATTATGACCACCCAAATATTTAGGAATGTCAAAATGGTTTTAACTAACGTTTTTAGAGCATAGAATTAATATCTACTTTTATTGAATCTAATCATATTATTTCTCTACCATTAGCTATCAATTCAATTAATGAAATTTGTAAACTATTTACAAAATGTCATTTCACCTTGGCCAAAGATTTCCTTAATCAACAATAATTAAGAACAATGGAATATTCTCCCTAATTACTTTAAGGTGATGAATCTTATCTTGATTACTCAACTACCTCTATATGGTTCATACTATATCCAATGACTACCGATTAAATGACCCATGATTAAATAAATCATAAGTTGTATCAAAACATAGCAATCCCTACACAAGATAACTTTGGTGACCTCAAGTCAAAGAATCACTTATACAATCATCACAATAAAAATTTCTTAGACATATAAGTAATGTTCTAAATGGATTTCTTATATTGGGTATATTCAATGAACTTGTTCTTTAACAAGCACCCACACATTTGTTTAAGTATCTCCATACTTTAGTCTATGAGATTAATTACTTCTTTTATAAGGAAAAAACCAAAACGTGCTCTAGTCTTTTTACATTCTATTAATGTCCATTTTTAATAGAAAAATGACTAAAAACATTTAAAGATAATACATAAATGCAATATTAATCTCATTTTAATTTTATTTGCAATGTGTAATTATCCCATGAACTTTATCATATACATATAAACATGTCAAGATAAAGAATGCCTTTAAATATTTTGTCACTAAAATACAACCAAAGTGATTGGCTGTAGGGCATAAACCAATAATTTTTTCTATATTATCCAAGGAATATCAAAAAGGATGCAAGGTTCTTTGAGAGGGAGTAAATAAATTTTAAATAAAGATCTCATCCTTCATAAAGCTTAGTTTTCTTTTCGAACTGAGACAAATAATAATGATGATATATCTCTACTTACTTTTTTTCTAAAAATACAAATTTTCCAATAATGCATATTCTTCATATTGTAAAGTTTTGTAAACATAAATACCTTAGTTACATTATTTGTTTCAATTTTGCCTAAAAAACTATTCATCTATTTTTACTTTTGTCAAACACCTCATTTGAACGTTTAGAAAATATACTCGGCCCAAGGACAAGTCAAAGAATTATAAAAGGAAAATTTCGATTCCAAATCTTTTAGGAAATGTCATTATTTTTATCAACAATAGTTAGGTAAGTTCTGTGTATGTTAACGATCTAGTGGATTGCTAGCTCCCTTATTCTCTTATTAGAACTACTTCTCTTCTTTTTCTAAACATTTAGTTTGTCCATTGTATCTATGACTAAAGAACCAGAAACCTTTATACAAGCATTAATATATCCTACTTAGGTTCAACCAAAGCATTAAAAGTTGGAGCCTTTGAAAAATAATTATATTTTTGAATTAATCCATTTTTCCAACTAGAAAAAAAGCAATTGGTATCAAATGAGCTTATAAGGTGAAATATAAACCTGAAAGGGCGATTGAAAAATGTAAAGCAAGAACAATTATTAAAAGATACGATTAAGTTAAAGTTTTGATCAACATGATTCAGTTTTCTCTAATTGTAAAAATGACAATTATTTGGTTATTTATGCCTTTATTCATTACAAACTAATGATAAATTCACCTATTGGACATCAATAGTATGTTGTTGAATGGAGATTTGGATGAAGAGGTGTATATGAAAACACCTAATCATTATTCAAGATCTAAAGAAGGTTAGGTTTGTTTTCTTAAGAGATCATTGAATGGCCTAAAGTAAGCCTTTAGAAAGTGGAATAAGAATTTACAAATTTTTAGTCATCTTTAAATTTTGCTTAATCCTTGAGTGATTTTTTTTAGAAAATGAATTAATTATCATTAACTATAGAAAAACTATATCCATCCTTACAACTTTTCAAGGATCTACTTAAAACTATATATTAATATAACAACTCAAAGAGAAAAATGTCAAATTAGTTACTCTAGTTTATAAAAGCCATTTTTTTTTTTGCTTCGATAGACAAAAAGTTATGAGCATTTTTGGCAATTAATACATATCTGATCCAATTGGTAGTATATTTACTAGTTAATGTTTGTTTATAGCTTCCTTTATATATATTCTTTCGTTCCTTTCTTTCCATAGGGAGTAAATAATACTAGTGAATGTTGTCTTGTAGATCACTCCATTGTGCTTGTTTTTGACTTTTCCATTATCTATTTGAGAACTTCAGACCAGTCATAAGTTGTGCAATAATATACCAGGTTGGGCATGATTCTATTCCAAATTGTTCTGGAATATCTACATTGGAAAAAAAAAAAGCTCTTTATCCTCATCTACTTCTTTGCATAATTTACAAACTAGATCAAATAAACCAAACCATCTGTTTTTAGTTATAAGTTTGCTTATGTTAACCAACTAGGTGATTATAGACCCTTTACGATTAAAGGAGTTCTTGCATAACACTCAAAAGCAGGGAAGTCTCTCTGTTATCCTAGAATGGTTTATAATAGGAGTTGCTAGATCCCCTCTCTCTGTCATAACACCCCTTTAGATTCTACAGTCAAATTAACATCATCCTCCCTTTGTCATTATGTAATTTAAAGACAGTATTGAAGAATGGAATTAAATCCTTTGAAGCAACCAGACTATATACCATTCTAATTAGTGAGGGTACTCTTATATTGAGGGGAATTCTGTTAAGCAGTTTAGCAACCTCTCATTTCTATAACAATGGATTGAAATCATTCTAATTATCAAACTAGATCCATATATTATCACCATTCCCTAATATGTATTTAACCAAGGATAAACCTTATATCTCAGCTTTAGTATGTGATTGAAACTCCAAGAAATGTCCCTAGTATCTATCAGAAATTTTGGTTTCTAAGGTATGTTCCATTAACCCATTTGATGCTTATAGCATTTTTATCCGAGAATAAACTTCAAATTCTTTTGCAAGTCAATACATTTTGCATTAAAGGGATAAGAGCAATTCCTAATTCACCTTGACTTTTTTGGAATTGTTAATTCACTCTTTATAACATTGGCCCCATTTGCATTTTCTGCTTTCCTTGACCATAAGAAATATTTGAATATGTGATCAAGTTCCTTCATTAATCTCCTTGGAAAGATAAGGTGGGTTGTCTAATGGACATGAATGTTGGTTAGTACTAAAATGATCAGTATGGTTCTTGCAGCAAATAAAAGAAACTTATTTTGCCAAAAATTAATTTTGGTCTTGTACTTCTCAATTAGGGTAATACAATATGAATATCTTGGCTTAGCATAAGATATGGGCACACTAAGGTACTTAAAGGGTAAGGATTGAAGTTGGAGCCCTAATATTATGCTAAGATCATCGAAATTTCTAACATCACTTGAAAAAAACAAACACTCCTTATAATGTTGATTTTTAGACTTGAATAGTCAAAGAAATTATACAGAATGTCTAGTAGTATATAGAAGGATTGAACATCAGCTTGACTTAATAAGATGAGATCATATGCAAACATTAGATGGGTGAGCTTGAGTTCATTGCAATTGTGATGTAACAGGAATCTTCTATTATAGCTTGTGAGTTTTGTGAAAATTCTAGCTATTCCTTTCATTATTTGGGTAAATAGATAAGAAGATAGGGGATCTCCCTTGTATAATTCTCCTAAGTCATTTAAAATGTAAACTAGGAACACTATTAACAAGAATCCACCTCACTATATCAAAGGCCTTGTAGAAGTCAATTTTCTACAGACAACTGTTGATTCTTTTGCTAGAATTATAATCCTTTGGCATCTCTTGCATTAGGAATACATTATCCCCTAATGATCTTTAAGCTATGAAGGTTCCTTATGCTGGATTGATTACTTCTTTTAGAGCTTCTTTCAATTTACTTGCTTGTAGTTTGGTAATGAATTTGTAAATTACAATGTAGTAAGAAATTGGTCTGAAGTCCACCAAAGATGAGGGCTTCAAATTCTTAGGACTGAGGCAAATGTAAGTGTGGTTCAACTCTTTCAACATTTGGATATTATTTAAACACTTTGGTACTATTTTAGGGAACAAATTATATGTTATCTCCCTAGCACTCTGGAAAAACTAAGCTATAAATCCATTAGGGCGATGTGATTTTGAGGGGTACATTTTGAATATTGTTTTTTTAATGTCTAGGCGAGTGAATGGCACATTCAAAAGATCCTTGAGCTCTTGATGGCTATCAAAGAATCTTTTCATGTTTAGCTCATTTTGGAACCCTTCCTTCTTGCCCATTAATTTTATATAGAATCTTCTTGTATAGTTTGATAAAAAAGATTTTGGTATGATATTATGGTCCCTATTCCATCCTAGAGTGTAGTGATTTTGTTTTGATTTCTTCTAGCTTGAAGAGAAGGATGGAAGAATTTTGTGTTTAAATCCCCCCAGTAAGCCAATTTATCCAAGTTTTTTATTTTAGTATAGAATTTTTCCATTTCAAAGCCTCTTGGTTAACTTTAAGCCTCTGAGTTTCCTAGTGTCTCAACTAAATGTTATGGGGATGATTATAGCATTCTTGCTACACCTCCTGAAGTTTCAACTTGGTCTCTAACACCTATTAAGAATAAGAATAGAAAAATTTTTATAGGGCTAGTTTCACTTTTCTAAGGTTTTGCATTAGCTCGTAAGCTTTGTAGCCTTCCACTGGGTAATTCCATCTTATTCGTACTAGCTCTAGGAAGCCATCTTGTTGAGTGAGCCCATTAAAGAACCTAAAAGGCATTCCTTGCATCTATGTACTGGTAAGGTGTTATATATGTATAAAGGAGTGAGCAAATAATGAGTAGTCTCCAAAATGTGTTGAGAATGCTGAGAATTCATCTAGCCAAGCTTGGTTCATCCCCACTCGATCTAGTTTCCTTCTAATTAGCATTAGACCCAGCTGAATGTTTGATCAAGTAAATAGTCTACTAGTGTATCTTAGATCAGTTATAGGAATTTGTTGAAACAAATTGGAAAGCTCTGTACCAGTTGCCATATGGTACCTCCCTCATTCTGTTTCTTGAGCATTGAGATTACAATTGAAGTCTCCAATAGTGAGCCATGGAATGGACATCTTTAAATTAGTGGACTATAACTTCTACTATAGAATTTCCATTTAAAACATAAATTTGAAGCATATACCATAATGACATCAAAAGCAAATGTTATTTCAATCATAAGGAATTTTAGATGTTAGTGTTGATCACTGTTACCAGCAACCAACACTAACAGTTTATTCGAATTATAGAATTATAAAATTATACTATTATAGTGAGAAGAATTATTGGATATAACCTACCATTGAGCACCCAAAAACTTGGTAACTAGTTGCATTTGAGATGTTTTTATTTTAGTTTCTAGTAACCCTACTAACTAGACCTTTTTTTCCAAAATGAGTTCCCAAATCATTGCTTTTTTTAGGTGGTCATTAGGCCCCTTGACATTCCAAACTAGTTTAGTCATTTAAGGGGGAGTTCACTTTTAGTTTGTTTTTCCCTTTTCTCCTTACAGATTTCCTTCTAGAGTTGGTGATTTGATCTTTGAATTTCACCCTTTTGTTCTTTCCTTGAATGGATCTCTCCGACAAAGTTGAGAATTTCCATGTCAATCATATTTGTTCCTAGTTTTTCAGACTTATTGGTAGCTAGTTTATGTGGAGATACCACATTTTCTAGGTGATCATCATATTTGACCCCCTTCTCTTCCACTGTCATAGTTGTTGTAACTTTAGTTTCAATATAACTTAATTTTATTGAATTATTCTCCATTAAATTTAGACTTTGTGATTCTGTTTCCATTTGAATTTTAGGATTAATAGGAGAATTCTAAAATTCAAGCAAGTTAACTGATTGAATTTCATTCAAAACCATAGCACCATTTGTAATAATGACTTTAGTATCCTCAAAACTAGCATAAATGGATTTATCTAAGTTGTCTAAAGTGTTAAAACCAAAAAACTCATCTTGACAATCTATTTTTAATAAGTTCTCAATAGGCTTCCATCTTTTACTTATAAGATTTGCCTTATATAGATAGGTTAAAGGCACTTCAATCTTCTTGAGTTATGCATCATCTCCATGTTTCATAATTGGCAACTTGTCTGGAAATTTAGAATTTCTTTTAATATCAATGAGAATTTAAAAGAAATTCTCTCCACATTTACAATTTATGAGTCCATACAAATAGGTTTCCCAAGTGAGCTTGCAAGATAACTTAAGCCCTTAACTGCTCAAAATTCAAGTGGCACATTATAAAAGTTAACTTATAGAGGAAAGACATCAATGTTACCTCTTTCGTACTCTGAACTTGGCTTCCTTTTTTGAATGAACATAGGCTAGCTACCTATATGTCATAGCCCATATTTAATGATCTCATGTAAGCCACTTTCATTTGAAAATTTAAAGAGGAATGAGTCATAATCCATTAGCATTACTTTCTCTAATCCCTTTCTACTCCACCTAAGGATAGCCCAGGCATGTACTAAAGGAAATGTAATACCTTTTTGCTAGAAGAAACTAATAAAAGTTGAGGACCAGGCATTGGCACCAACTTTTAAAAACTTAACGGGAAATGTTAGCACTCCTTCTTGCATGACATTTTGAAAGTGTTTCAAATCTCCTTTGTCATACTGAATGTGAAGTTTATGCTTCTAAGCACCCTTTGACTTATTAGTACTAATTCTCACATTTTCTTCAAGACTACTATAGTTGAACTATCTTTTGGTTTTTTTTCTTTTAATAGAGGTAGAAAATTCTAGGAAATTTTCCAAATTCAAGTTTGAAGGGAAGGGAAGCCTTTCTTTCTCCATAATCCAGACCTACAAGAGGCCCTCTTTCGAGAAGAATGCTCACCTATAGGTAAGACGCATAGTACAAGAAGAGAAGCTTACCAGTGGCAGGATTCTTGTTTCCAAAAATGGAAATTGTTAAGGACAAAAGAGTAAAAGCATAAATATAAAAGACAGAGGAAAAGGTTTTCTTCAAGACTTTAGTATTTAAGTGATTATTGCTTATTTAGTAGAAGTAAAGAGACTAAATTTGTTATTTTACTCAAATTTATTAATGATGTGATTCTTTATGGTAGTTAGGAGAAGGCAATTGAAGTTATCAAAGAAACATTGCATTTTAAATTCACTATAAAGTAATTATGATATATTAAATACTTCTTTGATTAAAAAAAACAAAGTTTGTTTATGGGTAAGGAACATTCATTATTTAACATAAAATTTTTATAGATATCTTATATGAGGTAGAGTTGGATAAGGCTAAGGAAGTTCACTTTTCACTTCTAAAAGGCTTACAATTGTCTCTAGTTTTTAGCAAAACAATACAAATATTAAATAAATATATACAATTTATTGTATTTGGCTATTTTTTAGCCTAAAATTACTTATTTTATATAATTATTGTCAATTTATGACTCAAGCTCACTAACCTCATTGGAGAGCTTTATTGTATTTGTTAAGGAATCTTTAAATATTTCATTAAAGTAGTTTTTTTTCTTTATTAACTAATAATATTCATATTGTGTTATATTTTGATGTCGATTAGGGATCTTGTTAATTTATAAGGAAATCATTTTCTAGTTTTTCTATTTATCTTGAAGGATCTTTAATCTCTTGGAAAAGGAGTCCACTATTTCCAAGTCTTCAGCTAAAGCAAAGTATAAGAGCATGATTAACTATCTTTTTGACCTCCTATCTTTATTGTATTTGCTTAAAGATTTGCATATTCTAGTAACCACTCCTATCTTATTACATTATGACAATAGAGTATCTTTTCATATCTTGAATAATCTAAATTTTTATGAGTGCATAAAACATACGCACATTGATTGCCATCTTATTAAGGAATACTTTATTAAGGGAATTATTTAACTTTTATTTGTCCTATTTATAGCACATATTTCAAAAATTTTCATCAAACCTTTACATGATGTTTTACATTATAATATGTGCTATAAGTTATTTGTATATTCATAAAGAAAATTTCCTAAAGTTTATGTTGTGTAAAAGTGTTCAATAAAATATTATGATTACTAAGTTTTGTAATGAAGAAATTATAAATTATTTGTTATCTTTAAGTTTTTTTCATTCCTTAAATTATTATTACTTGTTCACTGGAAGTAGATAGAATGAATTCATTATTTTACTCATATATGTGGATAATCTAATTCCTTTTATAAGTGAGAAAATTAAAATTTAAGTTGTTAAAGAAGCATTTCATTTTAAATTCATTATAATGGACTTAGTATATTTCATATACTTCCTTGATTTTGAATTAGATCATTCTAGTCAAGGAATATTTTTTAGCATAAATTTGTTGTGGATATCTTATATAAGGATGAATTTAAAAGACTAAGGAAGTTCATTTTTCACTTTTGAAACACTTGCAATTGTCTATAAAAGAGTTGTGAGCAAAATCTGACATATATTAAATAATTATTGGCAATTTGTTGTATCTAGATACTTCTTGATATGATATTCCTTATTTTGTATAATATTTGTGTCAATTCATGATTTAATCTTACCAAATTATTGAAGAAATTTATTACAATTATTAAAGTATATTCATACATATTCATCATGCTTCTAAAACCAAAAAATTTTCAACTTTTGGTATATTGTTATATTTATTAAAGATCTTTTCAATTGACAAGAAAATTATTGTCTAGCCTTTATAATTATCATGTTTATTTTGGCTCATCCTTAGAGCTTCATAAGTTTAAAAAATATATAGTTATTGAATGATATCTTCAGGGGGAGAAGATGAAACATTAAAACTAATAGGTTATAAGTTATAATAACTTAGTAATTGGTATGTTAATTTTAATCTTAGTGTGTTTTCTTATTTTGTTGTTGAGTGTTAGTTTTTGGTTTCTTTGTAAATTTTTATATTTCTAGCATATAAAATTTATATCAATATGTTTTGAAAAATTAAAATTGATTGATAGAAAAAGGGGATTACAAGATGAAATTCATCAAACCAGAGTATACAAGCCTAAAATAACATCCAAATATAATCAAATATTCAATACTAAGAAGGAACTTGTCAAAAGAGAATACTAAGTTCCTTTTTATTGGTAATCACTTCAAAAAAAGTGATCAACCCCATCCTTGAACCATATCACTCTTCTAGTGATCAAGTATCCATGTCATGAAGTTCATAAGCCTAGGATAACATCCATAGAAGAGAAAAATTAAATTCTTAGTTATAGGAAAAAGCTTCATCAAAGGGAAAATGCCTAGTTTATTTATGTTGATAACCAGTACAACCTATCCTTGGTTTAAGGTTTCCTTCCTTTAAAGATTCTTGTAGCTATTTAGTGTCTATTAAATATTTAAACATAATTAGCATAGCTTTAAGGTCTGACTATATCGCATTTAATTACCTAACTTGTGATGTAAATGAGGTGGATTATATAAATGATGAGCTAGATCCTAATTGACATATCAATTATTACAGAATATTGAAGCATGGATTTGTTTTATAAATTAAGAGATCACCTTTGCAGTTTTTTCATTTTTGACTAATCAATTACAAAGTACACTTCTGATATAGCCATTGTTGTTCCCTTTCAACCTATATAATATAGTAAGCCTACTTTTAATTAAGAGTCATAATATAAAGGAAGCTTTTGATAGTGATTTTTCATGTTGAGCACCGATTCCGGAACCCAACTCTTGCTCTGATACCACAATTGTTGGACCCCGATTCCGGAGCCCAACTGGGATATCCTAAAACGCGTGCTTATGCTTATTACCATGCATGGTTATTCCAATTAACCCTCATTAGTCATCCTCGGCTCATTCTCTGATATCGTAAGTGTCGGGCGCTATTTTTTGAATCATTCTTATACGGAAACAAATATTCTATGCTCAACTTCCATCCAGATATTGAACATCTTAGAGGTCGAATTAGAATTCAACCTCTTCATATAATTTGTAAACCTACGCCTTTAGTTTACTCCACATTTTGAAACAAGAACCTTCTCATTCGGAGCTCTATAGCTCAAGATATGCTTAAAAATCCAAAGTGTGTTCATAACCTAGTTATGCCCCTCAGACTGATTCCTCATTTTCCTTCCATCAATCTCTTTCAAATCGAACCCCAAACACTACAAATTTTATTGAGAGATAGAAAAATGTGTCGGGAATCTATTGCTTCAAGAATCATTTAATTTGGAGGTCAGGTCATGAAGTTATGGCCAAAAGAATCAACCATGCTCATGTCCTCAATCACGTTGTACCTATCTCGGAACAATTGGCATAACTTTCATTAGAGATTTCAGATTAAGGTTTTCTTTAAATGATTCAAAAGAGAACTTCAAGATATATAACTTTCATGAAGGCCTCAAATTGAAATTCGATCATCTACAAGGTCAAAAACGTGACTAGACGATAGAATCAGATGAACAGTGCACCAGACAATATGACGTCATCCCTAGACGATATGATGTCACTAGACGATACGTCCTCACTAGATGACGCTTCCTCACTAGATGAAGCATCCTCACCAGACGATACGTCATCTCCAGATGAAGCATCTTCACCAGACAATATGTTCTCATCAGACGAAGCGTCCTCACCAAAAGATGCATCCTCACCAGATAAAGCGTCCTCACCAGACAATACGTCCTCACCAAACGATACGTCCGCACCAGACGACACATCATCACTAGATGATACGTCCTATACTCCTGAGCATTTCTACTTATAAGGACCATAAATTTTGACTCTGATATCCAAAAATTTCATACTTTATAGAGTTGGAAAGCTAGAAAGCTAAGCTGCAACTTTCTAGAAGACAACTTTGTCTAATTTATCTTAGATCAATCCAGATTTTGGCTTAAAGTCAGAACACGAATGTTTCCCTTATGAAAGACTTGAAATTTTTCATTTTGCAAACTTGGAATGTCATGAGCTTAACCATTCAACAACCAAATTGACTTCATTAAACTCTCAAATCTTAACTCATTTGTCTCATCACCTTCAACTACATTTGATCAGACATAATTCCTATCTTCCTTTTCGTAACGTCTCACTTGTGCATACATACATATATATATATATATCAACGATTTATATTCCAAAATTATCAACTTAAGTTGATTTCTTCTTCATATATATCTAATTTCAACTCACATCATCCATGCACCATTCAGATTTCATTATCATGAAAATAATAAAGTTTTACAAATCTTTAATGACATTCCAAGCCACATTACATCATCGTCTCAAAACCTCAAATTACAGAAGGTCCTTAAACAAACAAACTTCTTGCTTTTCCAAAATCAACTCAAACTACAAAATAAGCAAATTTGGAGAAATGCCCTTAGGCTTTTGATCACTTGATCTCTTAGCT
>JANZLD010000006.1:20881054-20891279 GCA_026413575.1 Erythroxylum carthagenense | reverse complement strand
ATAAGCCAATGGCGTGGCTTTTGATATGTAAATAAAGTTTTTCAAACTCTGTTGCTTTAGAAATGAAATGATAGATTAAAGTAGTTCGGTTATGTATGTTTATATTGACTTCTTCGTTATATGGTTGAGTTAGAGTAATAAGTTTGTTTTGATGTTTGATCGTCATGGGGCACGCACCCTTGTAGGATGATGCCTAATAAGGGTTCATGGAAATTACCCTATGGGTTTATGCTCACGCTTCATGATTTCACAAGAGTTGGGTTCCAATAACGATGCCTAACGCATAGAGGGATAAGTCACGCAGGTCATGATCATGGCAACTCGTGAGAATTTTTAAATGTTGAGGTTTTAGGGATATTTTTGGAACCAAATTAAGTGGACAAACCCTATAAACAACCCTTGAAGCCTCAACCATTATTTAAAGACAAGAAAAACACCAAAAAAGAGTAGCAACCACTAGATTCAAAGAATATCAAAAGGAGACATCAAAAGAGCTTCAGAGAATTCTAGATTTTAATATTAAGACTCCAACTAGTTTTTATTTCTTTTTCCTTTATTTTTTATTATCTTTGATGTTTATTTGAATTATTACGATGTCTAACATGATTATGGGTTTCTAAATCCATATGAGGGATTATTCTTGATTTGTTTTGTTGAACTTTATTCTTTTTAAATTCAATACATCTATCCATACTTTGTGATAATTGTTATGCTTATACTTGGTAATAAATCGAGAGAGTGAATCAATTTATTTGTGTTAAGGTACACAGTAAGATTTGGTAGCTTAATAGACTTGCAATTATCAAGTTAATTATCAATTAAAGAGAGATCTTAACTGTGAATTAATTATCCTTAGGATTGCTTCAAATCTAGTTGAGTAGTTAAGAGTAGTTTTGTGAATCCAGATAATTGATTAACTTGAATAATAACATGAATACAAATCATAAGAAATCATACCTTGTTCATGTTCCCATTAAAAATCCTTTGAAAACTTTTCATGATTTGTCAACTATGAGCTAGTCAAACGTCCAACCTCTAACGATACCACAGAACAATTTCTTAACACTTTGAGAGGAAGAACGTAAGAGTGCTAGCTCATTTTTCTTTTCTTCCTATTAATAGAAAAATCATTAGGGTTGTTTTATAATTTCATTAAAATTAAGCTCCTTAATTATAATTAAAGTCATACTCTAATTATAATTAACTTCATTTAATAAAATCAAATATCTTATATTTGATCCCTAGAGTTTCTCAAACTTTACAATTAAGTCCAACTTAATTAAATTAATTTTTCTTTCACAAATTACTATTTGATGTGTGACTCATTATGTTCCTAATATATTGGTAATGATTATAAATTATAATTCTAATTTGTAATTAGAATTAGATAAATTAAAACAAATTTTAATTTATATTTAATTCTCCAATTAAACAATTTATAATCATAAATCAAGATTGACATTTAGCAACATGTCATGACCAACTAAATATTAAGAATGTCAAAGTAGTTTGACTTAACTTTTCCATGCATGGTTGTGATGTATAATTTAATCATTTCGTAATTCAATATTCCATTTGAACAGAGTATGGATATAATGTCTACTCTTTTGGTCTAATCATGTTCTTTTTTGCTAATTAGTAATTGATTTATAATTGATATTTGAAAACACCTTTTTCAAATGTCAATTCACTCTAGCCAGAGAATTTCATAAATCACTACTAATTAAGAACAGTGGAACATTCTCTCTAATTACTTTAGAGAGATGAATCTTTTATTGACTTACTCAACTATCTTCATATGGTTCATATTACATCCAAGTACTACTAACTAAATTATCCTAAGACAATTCATATATAGTATCAAAACACAGTAATTCCCACACAAGATACCTTCGTAATCTCAAGTCTAAGGATCAGTTATACAACTATCATTATCAGAAAATTCATGGACACATAAGTAATATTCCATTTGGGATTCTCATTGTCGGGTCAATTTAGTGACTTATTCTCTAATAATCACCCACACATTAGTTTAAGTATCTTTATACTTCAATTTATGAGATCAATTACTTTATTTATAAGAAAAAAATATAATGTGTGCTAGTTTTACCATTTCAACAATATCTCATCTTGATGAAACTACAACTAGGAACATATAGGAATAAAACATAAATGTAAATTGAATCTCACAATTATGATCTTATCATAATTTCAATTACATATAAATTATTCCAAGGATTTTATCTTTAGTATTAAAACATCAAATGTATTTAATACATAAAGATAAAGAATGCCTTTATTAATAACTTTGTAACTAAACTACAACAAAAGTGATTGGTTGTAGGACATAAACCAACAATCTCCCACTTGCACTAAGAAAATCATTTAAATATATCATATCATATCACCATATGATGATTATTCTACGATTGGGATAATGGCTTAATGAGAGAATTCTTCTTGATTCTCTATAGTGAGGATCACTTGCTTAAATCTTACAACTCTCATCTCAATTATCATCATAATTAAGAAATTTTACCGAAATACATCATTGGATCTTTGATGATACCTTAGCTCTTTTTATATGTCTAATGGCTCTAATGTTCTACAGTACATTACTATTTTAAACAATACAAGGAATTATATCAAGTTCACCAAAGAACTTATTGATCCAATTAATCATTTCCACTAAATGAAAAATATATTATGAGTTAATTAGCAACCATTGCCACATTAGAGCCTTTCTAATCCTAAATGATATTATTCTAAGTAAATAAAACTTAATTAGGATTTTCTTCTAAAGTTATATCTTTATCTTCTTGAACTCAAATATTAACTCATTCATAGAATAATAGATATCATCAATACTTCACAAGTATTTGATATCTCAAATACTAAACACCTTTAGTACATTATCTGTGTAATTGGAGTTAGAATAGGTAAGCAACTTCCAATCTATCTCCATAGATCTAATTCCTAGAATTAAGTTGTTACCTTTTCATATCTAACAAGAGTTGCTCTTTACGTGCTCCTTTATCTTATGACTTGCCTTGCTGCAAAAATTGCAAACCAGGGACAAACTGACCTACCTACATACTCCTAACCACTGTTCTTTGTGCTTATCAGCTAATGAAACCATTGAGCATTTATTTTTTGAATGTACCATCTCTAAAACAATTTGGGACCATTGCCTCATTCATTTTAATTTGCCCTTCATTAATCAGCCAAACCTTTCAGATATTCTTTCTTGGACTAAACGAAATGCTAGAACAAAATTTGGGACCATTTGTACTATTGTTTACTATATATGGACTGAACAAAATGCTAGAACTTTCAAGAATGAAGCCAAGGATGTGGAGAGAGTGTATCTCAGAGTAATCTCCCAAGTTAGGGAACTTCTCAACTCAAACACAGAGAGGAGGTAATTATATTGTATATTATTTTTGGTTCTTCACTAACTTTCTTTAGGTTGATAGATCATAATATCTTGCTCAATAGCAAATGAGTCCCCCATCGAAAGGAGTTAGTTGGCTATCCAACTTCCTAAGTTGGCAATCCAACTTCCTACATTGTTACAAACATACTGATGGAATTGGTAGGACTGCTTCTTTAGGTACAACAAAGAAACTTGCAACGATGGCTCACCTTCCATAGTGGCAGCCATCATCTACGAGGTCACATATTGTCCTTCTGCTTAAGTCAATGGTAGGCCATCCTAGGTAAAGGAAGTTGAAGTTCAGATTTGAGTTCAGTTTTTCATTGGTATTGCCTCTACTAGGATTGAGCAATTGTTGAGCAAAATGTATCTTATTTTCTGGTTATTGTTTCTTCAGTATAGCACTAGTTAGAGTATAGGAGATCTGTTGTTTTAGTGGAGGTAGGCAAGAACCTTCCAAAAGTTATAGTTACTGGTTTCCTTGCGTTTCACTTGCTTCGGATAGGACTGTGGGCTAATTGCTATGATATAGCTGGTTATGTCCTCAAAGGCACTAGTTGAGTGAACTCTTTTGTACATATCTTTGTTTTTAATATAAATTCTTCTGAATTACCAAAAAAAAGAGTTGTTCTTGGGCAATTATGTTTTCAACAATTGAAAATTAGAATTGTTGTTCTCTATGAGCAATATGTCTCTGTATACTCCCACTGAATTGGACAACCATACTTCCACTAACCTTCTTATAGATATGATAAATTCACAATAATCTCCAAAACAAACTCTTTAAATTCATCACGAAAATGAATTTTTCAACATCTAGTAGCCTTTTAACTATACATCAAATATATCAATAAAGGCATTAGTTCCAATTGGATGTACTATTATGAGGTTTGAACTTTCAAATTTCATCTTACTCCTACTACTTATCTCGAGAATCATTCTGCTATAAGATTTCATTAAAACAAATAATTTGTTTAATAGGTCTGTAAGATTATATCCAACTCTTTGGATATCTCATAATCTTTTATTATCCAATTTAGTTCTAAACTTAATGGATTATATATATGCTTTAGCCAAGCATCACATCCTTGAATTATTAACTTCGACTCTTTCAAAGACTTAATGTCTAATATCTACTATGAAATACTACTAATTGATTCAATTCGAACAATTGAAGGTAAGTCATTGTACTAGGCATTGCTATAGAAGAAATAATATTGCATCCTACAATATCTCATATTGTATTTTTCCTCCTTATAGAAATCTATTCTCTTATTAATTTAGTTATAAAGGTATTCAACAGAGAATCTGATTCCTTATAGATAACCAAAAATTTAAAACTCATCACAATGATCTCATCGAAGCGCATCAGCATTCTCAATGTTTAATTTCTACTTAGATTTGAATAATTTAAACTTTTTAAAAAATTTAAATCATTATTTTATTTAATACATATGACTATATCATATAAAGTCATTAGATCTAATGAAATATAAGTATCATCCTTATATGAATTGTTATTACATCCAATAATTTAACAATTAAATACCATCATCATCCTCTACCAAAGATTGAATTAGTTATTTTTTAACTTGATAAGTTTCATATGATTCATAATCAAAAGGATACATATATCCTTGTATGTAACTTTATGATTCTCGTTGTGTTGATTCAACCAATATGGCATAAAAAGATAGATCAATTATCCAACCTTTTATTCTTGCCACTTATGTTAAGTATAAGCTCTTTTGATCTGACATATACAAACTATTTTTATAGACTTAGATCAACGGATTTTACTTAACAATCTATTTCTTATCATGCTTTGAACGTTATAATAATGTTGAATCTAAATTCGATATCAAATACTCATAAGCATGAACAAGAAATACGTATGGTCTTTATCATATCACGTATAGGCAAGAAAAATCATGCAATCATTTTTCTTCTTATGACAACTATATCAAAGCCTTTAATTGTAGTCCACAATTATGCTTTTAATAGGCTAAATTAAGTGGAACAATTCCAACAAGGTACAACATCTTTCAGCTCTATTCCATAAAACCCCTTGCATTTTGCTATCATGGTGTTGACATACATCTTACATGTTATCATCAAAGTTTATGGAACATTATTTAACTCAGATTGTCAATAAATTTTGTTATCTATATGATTTTGACGTATCTTTAAAATTTTGTCAGCAAATCCTCAACAAGGATTATAACATAATGGACATACAATTTTCAATTTTCTAACTTTAAGATTCTCAAACATATCATATGCCCAAGAAATTTGGTTAACTAACTTAGCATCAACTATAATAGACAAGGTAAATTCAACTCAAAACAAAAACATAAATGTAAGAAAAACCAAATAATTAATTATATGTAATGACTACCAAATGAGATTAGGACTTTAATCATGTATTTAGTTACTCCCATTATTTTATTCGAAATAATTGCCCTCACTATATTTGGAAAATTTTATTTTAATCTTTCCAGTGGGTTAGGATCTCATTCAAATTTAATTAATCTTAAGTTTGGTCAACAAACCAACTAAACTTAAATTAGGTAGGTAACAACTTTATCAGTCACATCTCATATGACTCCTAGATCCTTTAGGTGACAACTCTTACTAAACCATATCATATATGTTATTCCTAACCCTGCCTTTAAATTCATATGATCATGAGTTTGCTCATCCAAATCACACAAATTTGGTTAAGTACAATCCACTGTCATAAAACTAAACATGTTCGGGTTAAAGCAGCCTTGAGTTTATTCAACAAGCATACTATAAACAGAACTTTGGTTTATTCCTATAACAATATAAGGCGACAATCACACTCTTAACATGTATTTAATATTTTACTGAGGGCTTTCAATTTTATTTGTCTCATCAATTATAAATTGCATGTAATATATCGAACATGTAAAACATACAATTTATCATGCATCTAATATATATCTATCATATAAATAAAGTTTGCATCTTATGCACTCCCAATCAAATTATATGTATAAAACATGAAACTTTGACTTTCATAATCTAAAGTAATATTTCCAACTCAGTTACATTTGATTAAACTCATTGATTCATAAATAAACTAAACTCCTATTCCAAATAAAAATTTATTTTGATTTGAAAACAATTTTTCAAATCCAATTGGAAACTATTTTCAATTATCTTGACTCCTTTAACAAAATTTAATTGAAAAAAATTCAATAAATTATGCTACTTAATACAATTTAGAAAAACTCCTTTTTCAAAATTACATAAATAAAAAAATTTAATCCAATTAGAAAAACTATTCTAATCTAATTAGAAATTACTATTTCTAATCTCATTAGAAATTGTTTTTGACACGACCCGTCGTTTGGACCATGTTGGCACTAGGAAATAGATAGGCTTAATACCACCAAAACCCATAGTAAGCCTAACTTTTTTATATTCTACTTAAAATCCTGCATGACCCATTCGTTTGTCTGATTAATCCATATACCTGCTTGACAATTTTGAAAGAAGTAAGGATCTCAATCTATAATTCTAACATACATTATCTACTTATAATCTGTCAATCTATGATCATCTCATATTATCAACTGACATCATTCTCAATAACATAGCATATCCATACATGTATCATATACATATGATTATGACAAACCATGGAGTAGCTATAAGCATCTACAATTAACACCATGCTAAAAAGATTACTTGTCTATTTATCCAAGCAAGTCTCAAAAGGCTTGGATTTCTCTCTCGTACGATCTTCTATTCGCTTAAAATGATAATAGTTAGAGGTGAGTCTACAACACGACTTAGTGAGATATAAACATGCTACCATACTTGTGAGGCTAGGAAATATAAGGCTAGCTTCACAAGAATTGTCTGTGGCATTCTAAACAACAATACATGGTATCAATTAATAAACAGGTAGTAATTGAAAACGCGGCAATCACATGAGTATCAATAATAAAGCTAAATATGAATTGTTTTGTTCTAAAAATGACTTTGGTTTCTGAATTCTTTTCTGAGTTCTGGTTTTTTTGGTTTTGAGTTTTGGGTTATTTTCTAAGTTTTGGATTCTTTCTAAATTTTGGGTTGTTTCTTTAATCTCCTCAGAATTTCTAATTCTGAGCTTTCTCATTTCTGAGTTATGATTTCTCATTATTTTGAGTTTTGATTTTTTGAATTTCTTAGGAAGAGACAGAGGCATGCTACTATGGCGTATCTCCCCTTTTTTGGTTCAAGACAAGGTTGGCCTAACCCTGTCCCTAAAGGCTTGCCCTCTCTAGGTAGGACCCGGATCTGACCCATCACCTACGGGTTACCTATTGAGTACAATCCATTGATGAATCATGTTTTTATTGTTAGCATAAATTCATATTTTTCCTTTTATGACCATTTTCTAATTCGGTCATTAAGGCTTCCAAATATCCCATTTACAATCAGCCTTAATATTCTGTCAAGAGTTGGACCCTTCCTGACTAACATCATTTTAACTTATTCTTTGTTTATCGAATTGAGGTGATTCAGTTTTTCTTTTTCAGTAGACTCATATGGCTACCACATATCCAAAGACAAATTAAAAATTGATGTAATTTGGATTTATTGTGATTTTTCTAAGGCTGTCTTGTTTCTATTCTCTTCTGTGTCACTAAGGTCAGTAACACCCTTCACTTATTTAGCCATATCTCACATAATACTCATCCAATTAAATTTCCCTTTGTAAAAAAATTAGATAACACATTTTTGAGCATTTCGTAAGAAGAACTCATCATCAAATTCTGACTCTAAGGTCCTCAAACAATTCACATTCATTTCATGTTTTCATCCCATTGATATTCTGCACCAGTTTCAATTCGAGACTTCTATCTCACTATTTTGGCTCACCCTAAATTCGAAAAAAATTCAAAGATACAGTAGACACCCATATCTACAACTTTCAAGTTTTGAGTTTCTCCAAATTCAGCCTCCCTTGGCAGCTTTGAACTCCAAAACCCTAGGTTTATGGTTTAGGCCCAAATCACCATAAAAAATGAAATTTTCCTTATGTTAAATAGTCATTAGACATCAAATAATAAGAATTCATCATCAAAAGCATCAAACCCATAAATTTCATCAAGTGGGTTTCATATCTATGGCAAAAGAAAGTGAGAAACCAAATCCCAATCAATAAAATCAAGTATCGGGATTGAGACTTACCATTTTTTATCGACTAATCGGCTTGATTCTCCTTCACATTCTTGTTACAAAGCTTGAAATTTTGGAGAAACAAGCTTCCATGGTGACTTCGTGAGTGAGGGAGGAGGAGGAAGACAAGCTTTTTTTATCTTATTTACACTTATAAGCCACTCATTTTCATTATTTAAAAAAATCCCATTCATTATTTACAAAAATGTCCCTCTTGTACTGGTTCTTTAAAATCATCTCACACAATTTTCTGTGATGACCTAAAAAGTGTCAAACATTATTAATTTAAAATTTTACCTTATTGGGGAAACAACTGTGGATATCTGGTTCTCATTGATTCTTCTGTTACTCATGTACATTTTTCAACTCTTTGATTCTACCATTAGACTTTAATCATTGGAATCTTTTTGTTCCACAATGCTCTAATTTGTCTGCCTATGATGGCAACTAGAGTTTCTTCATAAGAAAGATTCTTTGTTATTTCCACTTCTGGGATTTGTAATACATGAGAAGGATCTGGAATGTACTTTCTTAACATTGATACATGGAAAACTAGATGCACGTAGCTAAAATGAGGAGGCAAAGCCAACCGATATGACACATTTCTGACCCTTGTAAGGATTCGAATGGTCCAACATATCTAGGCTTTAGCTTCCCTCTCTTTCCAAATATGACTACACCTTTCATAGGAGAGACTTTTAAGAAAACTTGATCATCTGGTTCATACTGTACATCCCTCCTCTTAGAATTTGTATAACTCTTTTGCCTATTGAAGGCCATTTTTAATCTTTCCTATATCAGAGGAACTTTTATAGATGTTTCTTGAATTAGTTCTGGTCCCTTTAACTGTTTCTCTCCTACTTCTGTCCAACATAGTGGAGATCTACACTTTCTGGCATACAATGCCTCATAAAGTGCCACCCCAATGGTGGAATGGTATCTATTATTGTAAGAAAATTTTATTAAAGGCAAATGACATTCCCAATCTCCACCAAAGTCCAAAATACACATTCTTAACATGTCTTCGAGTGTCTAGATTATTCTCTCTGATTGCCCATCATTTTGTGGTTGGAACTAAAATTCCGTTGTGTACCTATGGCTTCTTGTAGTTTCTGCTAGAATCTAGAAGTGAACTGTGTTCCTCTATCAGAAATAATAGACACTGGCACTCTATGATACTTCACAATTCTGTCAACATATAATTGGGCTAACTAAGTTGCACTATAAGTAGTTTTAATTGTTATAAAGTGGGCTGACTTGGTGAGTCTGTTGACTACAACCTAAATAGAATCATGCTCCTCAGGCGTTCTTGGCAGTCCAATCATAAAATCTACGGTAATCGGGTAGCGGTAGCTCCTATAGTAGTCTAATAGGCTTTTGATGTTTAAATTTGACTTGTTGACAAGTTAAACAGGTGGATACAAATTGGGCTACATCTTTCTGTTAGAGTTATGTAAATATAATGCCCTGGAAAGCAAGTGTATTTACATGTAACTTTATCTTCTTTAATTATAGCTTTGTAATAAAAATATTTATTATTAATAAAACAAAAGAGTTTGGTTTTATTTGTGTGAGCATTATATATCTAGTCAA
>JANZLD010000006.1:20729581-20745027 GCA_026413575.1 Erythroxylum carthagenense | reverse complement strand
TTCGCAAACTCACCCAACATTGCAAATATTTTTCAGGACAGCGTTAGTAGGATCCTAGCTCCCGTGATAGACGTTTCCTGCTGTGCGAGTGCGAGGGCAAGTGAAGCGATGGCACACAGGACGGTCAGTTGGGGCGATTTTGGTTGGATTTTGGGGGATGACTTAGTATAGACTTGTGTATCAGTTTCCTTTTTGGGATATTATATTTAGACTGTAGGGGACTGATAGACTTGTCTATATCTTGATTGATATTGTGAAATGAAAGGTTATTGTGATTTTAAAATTTAGTGATTTTCATATTATGGATTTTATTGTACTGATGCCATGCAAGTATTTAGTGATTGCTTCGTTAGTAGCACTTCCTTGCTGTGGGATATGCGTCGGAACGACCACAGGTGTCCCAGAGCGTACTCTACGGTAAAGGGGCGCTACACTGTGCTTCTTGGAGATTTACAGCAAACACTCTCCCCTGACCTCTATTTGCTAGGGATGGTGCTAGCATCTACCTCGTATTCTGGGTGGGAGCTTGGCCTTGAGGTTTTCCTCTACCAGCTGGGCCTCTATTAACAGATCTATCTATCTGCACAGTAGTCTGTGAAACTAGGGTGGAGCTGCTTGGTTTTCTTGCATTGGGTAGTCTTTAATGAAGTGCCCTTGCTGTCCACACCTATAACAACCTCTGAACCCGAGTCTACAAGGTCTTTGATGATTTTTCCCACAAACATTACAAGCAGTTCTAATCTATGACTGTGCTAGAGGTTGCTGCGATTTATTCTTAGCTAAGTTTTGTGTACTATTAGGTGCTGAAAATACTGACCGACCTAGATTTCTGCCTCTGTCTTGACCCCTTCTCTGTGGTTCTGAAGGAGCATATTGTATTGTTTGTTCTATAACAGGCATTAATCGATGAGTTTATTTCTCCATACAAAAGATAGAATCGAGCCCTACAATTTGAAAGGCTCAGACAAAGCTTTGGTGTGAGCATGGATGATTATGCAAGTGAATTTCTACACTTATGCAAATTTGCTATAGCAATTGTACCTACTGAAGCAGCAAAAACGGAAAGATACAAGTTAGGACTCATACCTTCCTTGTATGGTTTTGTTGTAGCTATTGACTTCCCTAATTTGTCGAGGTTGATTGATAAGACTCGCCAATTGGAAGCAAAGTTTAAAGAGGGGAGAGTAGAAAGAGAATGGAGAAGGAAAGGTAAAGGCCAGAGTAGTAGAGGCCATAGCTGGAACCATTCCCAGGCTATCTTTATCAATTTAACCCCCACTAATTCTATGATCCATGCATCAGAACAAGTCAATCTCCGAACCATTTTCTCTGTATGGCTAATAAACTCTTGGGGATCCTTATGTCTCTCACCACCAAACTTAGGGGTTTGTAATTTTAAAAAATCATGGATACTTACGCCTTCATCATCTAAAGCTCACCTAGGTAATCCTCTAGGCATTTCCATTGGCTGTGGTGGTGCAGGGGCAACTTCAGGTACACCTTGAGGTCTTTCTCTCTCTCTTTCTCTAAGTATTCTTGCTTATTCTCTCAATTCTAGAACCTCTTGCCTTTCTTTTAAAGCTTGGTTCTTTGCTTCTAAAGCTTCTATTCTTTGTTGTAAGGTTCTAACATCTTCCTCTCGAGCAGCTAGGGGTTTAGGTTCAATTTCTATCTCTAATCTCCTCCTAATTCTGGGTGGAGATCTTTCTTCTTGCTGTTCTTGCTGTACAGATTCGACATCAGGTAGAGCAGTCAAAATTTTCCTCTTTCTAGGACGACCTCGTCCTCTTTGAGTAAGTTTTCTTCTAAAAGGTATCTCTATTATAGAGAAAAGTTAAAGATCATTTAGATATAATGATTTATCAAAATAACATGCTATTGACATGATGCAGATCCTATGCTACATGGTGTCTTGCTCATACAAGAATATCATATGCATATATCCTATCATATACATATTTCCATATTATTCTCATTCACTATGCTTTTTCAACATTCTCTTCATCTTTATTTTATTGGGCTACTTAGGACTGGTATTTTAAAATATCTTTGATGTGTTTAGGATTATTTGTATGGTCAAGTAGCCTATCCATTCTACTTCTCATTCTCGCACACATCCTCACTCTTATGAAACTTTTAGCTCTGATACCCTCTAACACAACCCGTCGTTTGGACTGTGTTGGCACTAGGAAATGGGTAAGCTTAATGCCACCAAAACTCGTAGTAAGCCAAGCTTTTCTATATTCTACTTAAAATCCTACATGACCCATTCATTTGTCTGATTAATCCATATACCTACTTAACAGTTTTGAAAGAAGTAAGGATCTCACTCTATAATTCTAACATACAATGTCTACTTATAATCTGCCAATCTATGATCATCTCATATTATCAACTGACATCATTCTCAATAATATGGCATATCCATATATGTATCATATACATATGATTATGACAGCAGCTATAAGCATTTGCAATTAAAATCATGCCAAAAAGATTACTTCTCTATTTATCCAATCAAGTCTTAAAAGGTTTGGACCCTCTCTCGTACGATCTTCTAATCTCCTGAAATGATAATAGTGAGAGGTGAGTCTACAACATGACTTAGTGAGATATAAACATGCTACCATACTTATGAGGCTAGGAAACGCAAGGCTAGCTTCACAAGAATGGTTTGTGACATTCTAAACAACAATACATGGTATCAATCAATAAATAGGTAGTAATTTTGAATGCGGCAATCATATGAGTATCAATAATAAAGCTCAATATGAATTGTTTTGTTATAAAAATGAATATGGTTTTTGAATTCTTTTCTGAGTTCTAGTTTTATTTGTTTTTAAGTTTTGGGTTCTTTTTTGAGTTTTGGGTTCTTTCTAAATTTTGGATTGTTTCTTTGATTTCCACAGGATTTCTAATTCTAAGTTTTCTCATTTCTAAGTTACGATTTCTCATTATTTTGAGTTTTGATTTTTTGAATTTCTTAGGAAGAGACAGAGGCATGCTAGTCTGGCGTATCTCCCCTTTTCTAGTTCTAGACAAGGTTGACCTAACCTTACCCCTAGAGGCCTGCCCTCTCTAGGTAGGACCCGGATCTGACCCATCACCGGCAGGTTACCTATGTGCATATAGTCAGCTAGGTATCCTACGAACTCATCAATCATGGCTAATAAAAAAAACATGATTCATCAAAGAATTGCACTCAATAGGTTCCACACAATAAGGAAACCAGAAGAGGCAAAGAATCTGAATATCATCTGGCCAATCTAGCATACAACATGCTAGACTCAATCATATGGAGTCATATATCAAATAAGTCATACAGATTCAAGAATAATTCACAAAGTCGTAAGATAAAAAGGATTACTACACAAGTATAATAGCATGATTATACTCACCTCAACTATCTCAAGCGTTCTGATCTCTTTTCTAATCTTCTTGAACTGGTAAGGTACTAGGTACGACTTCTAGTTCTATTCTTCGTCTACTTTCACAAGCTATTAGTTAGCATGCATAATAGTTACATATACCCGCATTAGTCGTTCTTACATAAATCTCATTTCTTAACACACATCATTAAAAATTTATATATTCTTTAATAATGGTCAAATTGGTTTCAAGCCAGATTTTCCCTTGAAATTAGGAGTCCTGGACTTCATTTATGTCCAAATGTAGCTCACAATTCTGAATACTGGATTCTATTTGTCTTGATTATCTTAATCATACTTGAACCTATTCGGTTTCACTAATTCATCCGCACAGGTCTCATTCACGGAGGTATAACTTTTTCTACATAGGTCCAATGTTTCTCAAAATTTCCATACCTCTAGTTAACACATAAATTCACATTTTCCTTTTATGAACATTTTCTAATTTGGTCATTAAGGCTTTCAAATATCCCATTTACAATCAACCTTAATATTCTGTCACAAGTTGGACCCTTCCTGACTAAAATCATTGTAACTTATTCTTTTTTATCCGATTGAGATTATTCAGTTTTCCATTTTCAATAGACTCATATGGCTACCACATATCCAAAGATAGATTAAAAATTGATGTAATTTGGATTTATTGTGATTTTTCTAAAGCTGTCCTGTTTCTGTTCTCTTTTGTGTCACTAAGGTCAGTAACACCCTTCCCTTATTTAGCCATATCTCACAAAACACTCACCCAATTAAATTTCCCTTTGTACAGAAATTAGATAAAACATTTCGATTATTTTGTAAGTAGAACTCGTCATCAAATTCTGACTCTAAGGTCCTTAAACAATTCACGTTCATTTCGTGTTTTAATCCCATTGGTATTCTGCACTAGTTTCAATTCGGGACTTCCATCTCACTATTTTGACTCACCCTAAATCTGAAAAAAAAATTAGGGATAAAGTAGACACCCATATCTACAACTTTCAAGTTTTGAGTTTCTCCAAATTCACACGTTAAACAGCTCAAAAAAAAGTAAGAAGGACCTACGAGTTTGCCTCCCTTGGCAGCTTTGAACTCCAAAATCCTAGGTTTTGATTTAAACCCAAATTACCATTAAAAAAATGAAAAATTCCTCATGTTAAATAGTCATTAGACATCAAAGAATAAGAATCCATCATCAAAAGCATCAAACCCATAAATTTCATCAGTTGGGTTTCATATCTATGGCAAAAGAAAGTGAGAAACCAAATCTCAATCGATAGAATCAAGTATCGAGATCAAGACTTACCATTTTGTATCGATTAATCGGCTTGATTCTCCTTCACATTCTTGTTACAAAGCTTGAAAATTTGGAAAAACAAGCTTCCATGGTGACCTCGTGAGTAAAGGAGGAGGAGGAAGACAAGCTTTTTTTGTCTTATTTGCACTTATAAGCCACTCATTTTCATTACTTACAAAAATGTCATTCATTATTTACAAAAAATGCCCCTCTTGTACTGATTCTTTAAAATCAACTCACACAATTTCCTGTGACGACCGAAAAAGTGTCAAACATTATTAATTTAATATCACCAAAAATTATGATTCACTGTCCTGGTTTTAATGACATTAGTCTCAAATACCAATTTTATACCGATTTTTTTAAAAAAATAGATATTGGGTGTTACGGTTTTTCCTTAATTAGAAAACTATTTTATAATATTAAAGGAAACTACTTTCAAAATTAAATAAAACACTTTTAAAATTAATTAAGAAAGTCATTATATTATTTATTTATTTAAAGATTAATTAATTAGGAAATATTTCTTTAATAGATTAGAAAACTATTTTCAAAATATTAAAGAAATCTCATTTTTCTTAATTAACAAATGAAAACATTTTTCAAAATTTTAATGAAGAAAAATAATTTTTCTAATAAATCAAGAAACTTATTATTCATAAATAAAGAAACAATTTCTAAATTAAATTGGATAATAATTCTTTAAACAAATATTATCTTAAATTTAATTTATCTCAATCAAATTGAAATAAATAAATTTAATTAGGAAACATGTTTCTTAATTACTTAAGAAAACATTTTTCTTAATTTAAAGAGTCAAATTAATTAATTTCAATATAACCGAAACTAATTAACTCTAATTTGAGAAACTTCTTTTCTAAAATTAATTAGGAATCAATATAATTATTAATCTTAATCATATTAAGAAAAATAATTGATTTAATTTTTCAAATTAAGATCTCATCTTAATTAATATAATATCATTATATTTATAATTTCTAACATAATCCAATTATGAAAGAAATAATTTAAAACCTTGGCTTAATTCTAATTTTTGATTTTGATAACAAATTTAATTTAATAATTCAACTCTTAAAAAGTTAAACTAAATTTCAAAATATTCCTAATAAAATTACCCTTGAAAGCAAATTGTCAAAATTGGAAAAACATTTTTTAATTTTATTAGGAATATAAACTAATTTAATCTCCATTAAAATAATTTAATTGAAATTAAGGTTTAAAACCATTGAAAATAAAGAATATTACTAAAACTGCATACATTATAGCTAAGATCATTATTATTCAAGTAGAGCTTTCTTAATGTTATAAGCTACATATATATCAATAGAATACTTGAACAATTTTGTATAAAGGATAATATAGTGTTTTGTGATGCCAATTGTTAAAGGTGAGCACCTAAGCAATATATAGTGTTCATAGATGCCATAGCAAGGACAAGAGATAAAGATGGTTCTTTATTTTGAAGAAATCAATAGTTTCCTGCATATTATATTATGTATGAACAAGTACATTAAAAGACAATACTAGAGAGCTCAAATACCAATAACAAATCAAATGCATAAATATTAAGTATAACTATGTCAAGGACATGGTAGCGCAAAGAGAAACGAATTTGTGTGATGCCAATTGTTAAAGGTGAGCACCTAAGCAATATATAGTGTTCATAGATGCCATAGCAAGGACAAGAGATAAAGATGGTTCTTTATTTTGAAGAAATCAATAGTTTCCTGCATATTATATTATGTATGAACAAGTACATTAAAAGACAATACTAGAGAGCTCAAATACCAATAACAAATCAAATGCATAAATATTAAGTATAACTATGTCAAGGACATGGTAGCGCAAAGAGAAACGAATTTGTTAGTAATTATTCATAATACTTGATATCAATGAAGATAATTTGTTTATCATCTAATATTTGATGCAATATATGTTTAATTGAGAATTTTAACAACATTTTCTGGAATGACTTTGAAATGAAAATTTAGGTATAGAAATATAAGAATTCCTTATTTTAAATTAAGCTTTATGTTCTAAAATGAATATTAAATAAGTGTTGAACATTTAGTTCTAGATATAAAAAGTATGTCGGACAGATACAAGATACCTTCCCACATAGGTCATTCCCTTTATTATTTTGTAGGAATATAAATGATACAAATTTTAAGCAATTTATCTAGGTGATAAACTTGAGCTCAAGGCTTAAAACACTAGTGTTGAAGTAAAGAATATTAAAGGGTATAAAAGGTTATTAGTAATGACATAACCTAAAAAAAGATATGTTCACCCAATTTGTCTTAATATATCAAATGTGGGTTATAAAGGGTTGATTGAATAAATAAACAAGTAAACTCAAATTAAGCATCAGGTATGCCTAAACTACCATCTATATAGTATTTAAGGAAAGACATACGCCTTAATAAAAGAGAGTCAATATTGTAATACATGAATCATGTGTGCATTTGTTACCAATAAGGACAATATAAATCATATTCTCAACTTATATTGTGTGAGGATTCTTTAAGGCTACGTGAAACTAAAGTTTAAATTACCATTTTTGGTTCTAATTCTAGATAATTGAATTAATGTATGCTATCTTAGAATATTACTAGAAAATCATAAATGATTCAATATAATGGGACAAAGCATTGAGAAATGAGGAAGATCACTTCAATTCCAAATTTGGATCAAGATGTATTTAAAAGAGAGCACCTTCTCTATAGAAAGTAGTACGAATACAAAATATTTATAAATGAGACTGAGATGATGATTTATGCAATAAAAGATATAAAATATAACATGCTTGATCTACGTGATGATCGATTCATTAGTTGAAATTT
Organism: Erythroxylum carthagenense; assembly: GCA_026413575.1. Taxonomy (NCBI): domain Eukaryota; kingdom Viridiplantae; phylum Streptophyta; class Magnoliopsida; order Malpighiales; family Erythroxylaceae; genus Erythroxylum; species Erythroxylum carthagenense. Next base: position 20,737,462 of record JANZLD010000006.1, on the reverse strand, counting down.
TATATATTCCTAACAAATGTTTGACAATATGCTCTCATCTTATGCTGATTGCGCTAGTTATTGGAAAAGTATGATGTATAACTTATTAACTAACCTCATCATCAATGAGTAAGAGATGATAACAAAATGACACACCTAATGAGTTTAAAAGATGTGACCTTTTCGATGGTAGTTATTAAAAAAAATAATGTCATTATCTATAAATAATAAATAATGATAAATTGAAAGGATTGGTGAGAATCTTCCGTAATACACAAATACAACTTGTACAAGGAAAGAGTTTCTTGCCAAGAGTCTTTTAACCAGCGGATAACACTCAAATCCAAGTAAGTGATTTGATTAAAGAATTGAAAGATCCTGAAAATATCTAGATACTTTCCCATGGCTCTAAAGAGGCATAATAAAACTTATTAACACTAGCAAGAAAATATGATGAGTGAAACATAAAATGTAAGAATAACAAGAAAAACAAATTTAGTATTGACCAACAATAACATAAAAATTTACGTAGAAAAAACATATAATGATCACAGTCTCAAACAAAAATATTCAAAATAACTTGAAGTTGAACAAGAAGTAAAGGTAGCACTGAACCATATGTCAAGGTTTATGGTGGAATATACACTCACAAAATTTATTCTAAGAAAAGGGGAATATAAAGCCCATAAGATTTGTAGAATTTACAAAATGTAAAAGCAAAGAGAAGGATATTACTAAAAAAACAAAATAAAGACTTCAGAGAAAGATAATCGAGTCTTGATGCATTTTAGTCACGCTTAGGTAGATTCCACTGTCAGTTTTGGCCAATCGGGCAAAAAGGAAATAGGAAGAAGATTTGGTCTTCTTGTTGAAGAATAAGTGCGGTCGTAGTCGTACACATAGATCGCACGTTACATGCATTGATGACTGAATAAATATTTCAAATTACGACAAAATTATCAAGATGTTGATGTATGGTCCAATTATTGACTAGAAAAGGAAAACTGCTATGCTTTCCATCAAAATTCTCTCTTTCTTCTTCTTTAAATGTAAAACTGAAATTGTCACGATTAATTAAAGCCTATTGTATACCAGTGACGGTCAGGAAACCAAAAGAGGGAGCGTTGGTCTATAATCGCCTGGCCATAGCATCGGGTCACCAAGCTTACACACGATAAATCTTCCTAAAAGTCATGTCGCACCGAATGCTACTAAAATCTCATCATTCATTACTCCCTCTAATTCATAATAAATGTCGTTTTAGATGCATTTTAATTATTCAAAATAAGTGTAAGTTTTGACTTTATATGCATGTTTATAATTTTTCTTCCAAAATTAACATTTCATTTCTCTCTTATCTTAATTATACAGATCACAATTTCAAGATAATTTCTCTCTCATCTTAATTTAAGATGCTGATTATCAGAATCACGAGGTAATTTTATGAGAATATTAATAAAGGTATATCTATAATTTTATTCGCTTTTTTAATAAGCATGTATTTTTCTAAAACGACTCTTATTATGAATCAGAGGAAGTATTTGTCTTGAGCGTTAAAATTTGTTTAATAGTAAAAATATTGGTTAACGTGTCACTAATCTAAAATGTTCCGAAAAGTCATGTTGCACTAAATGCCAGTAAAATCCCATCTTTCATTATTTGTCTTTAGCGTTATAATTTGTTCAATAGTGAAAGTATTAGTTAATATGTCACTAATCTATCTCTTCAATATTCAAATTGATGATTAGGATGACAAAAGAGAATTTACTTTCACTTCTCTTTTGATATTTTAAATTTTGTAAAAAAAAGATGAAAAAAACTCATTCAAAAAATTGTTTTGGCATTCCAGTTCACATCCTTGCTTACGCAAATGGGCCTCTAGTACCATTGAAAAGAATCATCTTTTATACGTATTTGCTTACGCAATCTACTCTACAGAAATTACTTAAGGAGCAAGAGAACAGGACTGCAAATTGTGAGTAGTGGTCCCGGGAAAATAAAGGCCCACCAGTCGATTTCTAAGCGTCATCACCAAGTAAGCCCCCGACGAATCAGGCCTTATAAATAGCAGAATTCCTACTACTTTCTCATCTACATCTTGATCGCTTTTCCCATTTGGACCATAAGCTACTCGTTTCAGTATAAAGTGTCCCTCCGAGATCAGTTGAAGTTTTAGTCCACAATGGCCAGTGGGTTTGGAGGCGCTAGTGAGCTCGCAGAAGTGTATGTGATGCGAAAGATATATAAAGAGAAGATGAAGAAAGCTATGAGAGAGCAAACGGATAGTCCTGGGCTGGGCGGCAACAACGGAAATAAAAGCAAGAAAACCGGAGGATGTTTCTTCAACTGGACATCGGGGAAGAGCCGTCCGCCCAAAGTTTTCTCTCTGGACTGTGATTTGCAGCAGAAAGAGAATTGGAGTTAATAAAAGCTACTTCGCTAATTAAGAAGAAGAAGAAGAATTTGTACGCAATGACTCGACTTCCTTGGGATTTGTTTTCGATAAGCATATACATATCTTCGTGCAATCTCATCATATTATGTATGATTTTTTTCTGTGATATATATCTCATTTGATTTTATATTGTGTATCTTATTTATCTTTATCTTCAATATCTTATTTGTTATTATTATCAGATGTCAAAAACATGTATAAATACCTGTAGAAGTTATTCAGCAAAACATACAAGTAATACAATATAATTACGTATCAATTACTTCCTTCTATCCTTTTATGGTATCAGAGCACCTATATATTGATCTTATTACCGAGCTACATATTGAAGCTAATTATCATTTTCTCAAACATCTACCCTACATACAAAAATAGTAGAAACCAACACACAAAACATCTTTTTTTTTCCAGAATCAGTACATCACAACCAAATTCATCAATGGTTGATCCTACTTCTCCCACATAATCATTCAGTCATATTACAAACTTCCTAACTACAAAATTAAATTCTTCAAATTACCTCATTTGGTGCAACCAAATACATGACATTAGATTCTTTAAATTACCTCATTTGGTGCAAGCAAATACATGACATTCTTGTTATCTCTAATCTCATTGACTACGTTGATGGATCTTTTCTACCACCTCCTGTCACTCCAAATGCTGAATCTTCATAATACCTCAAGTAGCAAAAATTTGATCGTCTTGTCTACTGTTTTCTCACCGCCTCTCTGGCCACCTCTAATGCCCGCCTTGTCATTGGATATACCACAGCCCGTGACCTCTGGCTCAATCTAGAGCAACAATTCAGACCCCAACGTTCTTTACTCCGACGAAAACTACATACCTTACAAAAAGGACAACAGTCGATTATCGAATGCCTTGCAACTGTCTCAACTAAGGCAAATGAGCTAGTAGCTATAGGTGATAAAATCTCAGATTCTGACCTTATACTTTTTACTTTGAATGATCTACCTGCAGATCTTAAATCCTTCATCACGAAAGTGGAGCATCGCGAATCCAACATCTCCTTTGGCGAACTTCGGGCAAAGCTCCTCATCCACGAGCAACGACTTATCTCATTTCACTCCTCTCCAACGTCGGACACTGCTCTCACTACTTCGTTGTCTGGCCATTCATCCTCTCCACCTACCTTTAGACTCGATGGTTCCAGAAATAGGAAAGCAGGACGTGGGCATCAACATTTTAACACTAATGGTCAGGGTCATGGACCTGGGCTGATTAGGCCCTCAACCTTTAGGTATAACTCTCTTAGGCTGCACTAGTCTGGTTCCACTAGGTCAACCTCTTTTAATCACTATTCCTCCAAGCCCAGACCCATTTAAACCCACCATCATCACAACCAAGCTCTTTCTTATAACCAAAACCAGTCTCATACCTATTTTAGGCCCAATAAACCTTCGCCTAAATGCCAAATTTGTTGAAATAGGGTCATATTGCTACACATCGTCGTTTCCGATATTCTAAATCTTGAAATTACCCACTTCTGACCCCCATATATCATAATAATTTATCCACTGCTTATACTGCCCTTGACATCATCAAATCTTCTTGTCCTTCAACTGTCACTACTAACACTCGTACAGAATGGCTACTTGAAATTGGTGCTACAGCCCACATGACCCCTAACCCTCAACTTGTCAAATCCTCAACACCATACAATGGTCCAATATAGTCATTGTTGGTAATGGACAAACTATTTCTATTTCCTCTACTGGTAACCTCACATTCTCTACTCCTACTAGATCCCTTCGCCTCAATGACATTTTAGCTATTCCTAATCTTACTACCAATTTACTTTCTGTATCTAAATTTATTAAGGATAATTCCTACTTCATTGAATTTAATCAATCTAGTCGTATTGTGAAGGATCTCCAACTCAGGATACAACTTCTCGTGGGTACCATCCACAATAATCTTTACCCGTTGAAGATGCCAGTCCATTTCACAAATCTGATTGCTCTCCACATCACTTCAATTATGGCATCAATGTCTTAGTCATCCTTGTCCCACTACACTCTCTAGGTTATCTCCTTTTTTAAATATCAAATCTCATGTAATAAAACATTATACTTCTTGTCTTCAAGGAAAAAGTACTTGTCTTTCATTTCCCTTATCTTCTTGTGTTTCAAATAAGCCATTACAACTTATCCATTGCAATATTTGGGGGTCATCTCCCTCCCTTTCCTTCTTTGGTTTTCATTATTTAATTATTTTTGTTGACGATTTCAGTCGATATACATGGATTTATCCTTTAACCCACAAATCTCAGGCCCTTTCCCGCTTTCAGACATTCAAAGCTCACTCTGAAAACCTTTTTTCGACCTTTATAAAAACTTTTCAATGCGATAGAGCTCCTAAACTTATCAAAGGTCTGTTCGCTAACTTTCTTATTACCTATGGCATTGCTTATCGTATTTCTTGTCCTCATACCCCACAACAAAATAGGATCGCCAAACGTAAAATTCGTCACTTTTCTGAAACTGGCCTCACACTTCTTATTCATACCTCACTTCCTAAAGCCTTTTGGTATGAATCATTCTCTACAACTGCCTACCTCATAAATCTATTACCAACTCTTGTTCTCCATAACAAATCCCCACATGAAATTCTTTTTCTCACAAAGCCCAACCTTTCTTACCTTTGGGTCTTTGGGTGTACTTGTTTTCTCTTCATTAGGTCCATATGTTTAGACAAACTTGAACTAAAGTCTACAAAATGTGTCTTTCTCAGGTATTCTCCTAATTACAAAGGCTATCACTGCCTTGCCCTATTACATCTAAAATATATATTTCTCGTCATGTTCGTCTTGTTGAAACCGACTTTCTTTATACTAGTTCTTGTCCCTCTTCTATCTTAAGACCTTCATCGTTATCTCTTTACCCTTACATATGCCTCCACTTACAACCTCATCTCCCTCACCAACTCCTTCCTCTCCACCCACTCTCCCACATCATCCCATAGTCACTCACACTCATGATCAAAGTCATATGCCTCGTATATTCGTTGATTATATCACTTGCTCTACCCACACACAGATTCCTAGTGATCCTGATCCCACTTCTTTCACTCAAGCCAACAAGTTTCTGCATTGGCGTCAGGCCATACTCGACGAGTTCACAACTCTTCATCGCAATAACATATGGGCTCTTGTCCCTCCACCACCAAATGTCAATCTTGTTGGTTGTAACTGAGTCTTTCGCACAAAACGAAATTATGATGGCACTCTCAATCGCTATAAAGCTCGTCTTGTTGCCAAAGGCTATCATTAGACTCCTGATATAGATTATACAAATACTTTTAGCCAAGTTGCCAAACCCACTACCATCCGTCTCATCCTTACTATTGCACTCTCCAAAAATTGGCAAATTCGTCAACGTAATGTCAACAATGCCTTCTTTAATGGCACTCTTCAAGAACCAATCTTTATGACTCAACCTCCTGGCTTCAAAGATACATATCATATTTCTTACATTTGTCGCCTTCACAAAGCTCTTTATGGTCTCAAACAAGCCCCTCGTGCTTGGTTTCATCACCTTTGTCAAAAATTTCATCAACTTCACTTTTTCTCCACTAAATTTGGCACGTCACTTTTCGTTCACAATACCCCCTCCATTACTACCTTTCTTTTAGTGTATGATGGTGATATCTTGATTACGGGTTCTTCAACCTCATTCATCACCACTTTTATTCGAGATCTTAACACTTCTTTTTCAATCAAAGACTTAGGACCCATTCATTATTTCCTTGTATTGAAGCTACCCACACTATAAATGGCCTTTTACTCACACAAACCAAAGAACTACTACATCGCACTTGCCTAGATCACTCCAAATTCGTACCTATACCATTCACACCCACTCTTCTTTTTTCAAAAATCATGACATTCCTCTTTCCGATCCTACTAAATATCAGAGTATTGTTGGTGTTCTATAATATCTCTGCCTTACTCACCCTGACATTCAATTTTTTGTCAATAAAGTTTTTCAGTTTCTACAATTTCCTACTAACATTCACCAGACTGCGGTGAAACGGATTCTCCAGTAGCTCCGATCTACACCCTCTTCAGGTATACGTTTATCCCAAACTTCTTCTCCTACCTTACAGGCTTACTGTGATGCTGATTGGGCTAGATGTATTGATGATCATCGTTCTACCTCCAGATATTGTATTTTTCTTAGTTCCAACCTCATCTCTTGGAGTGCTAAGAAGCAACCTACTGTTGCCAGATTAAGCACTGAAGTCGAATATAGAAGTATTGCTCTTTCCATTACTAAAATATGTTGGCTTAAATCCATTTTAAGTGAAATTGGCTTCTTAGACATTATGGCTACACTCTGGTATGATAATCTTAGTGCCACCTTCCTTGTCGTTGATCCAAATGCTCATGCTCATTCTAAACATATCAAGATTGATGTGATCTAGTAACCAACAAAGCTCTTTATATTCGACATATCTCTTCATTTGATCAAGTTGCAGACATCATGACTAAAGCATTATCTTCATCTACTTTTCATCGCCTTGTAGCAAGCTCACCGTTTCTACCCACAGTGAGCTTGAGGGGGGTTGATAAACATATATAGATCTTTATGCAATCACCAGATTAGATATGATTTTTCTCTTCGATATGTATCTCATTTGATTTTATCTTATGTATCTTATTTATCTTATATATCTTATTTGATCTTCAATATCTTATTTGTTATTATTATCATATACTAAAAATATAAATACCTGTAAAAGCTATTCAGCAAAACTCATAAGTAATACAATACAATTACATATTAATTACTTCCTTCTTCTATTCTTTCAGTTCTAGTTTGACATTTCCCTTTACATAGGAATATAACAATAGTATTGAAAATTTTTATAATCCCAAAATTTATAGAACCCACTGCACCAAATGATTCATTTATGGATATGATTTAAATTGCGAGGCCCTCTAAAGAAAAAAGATACATCAAATAGAGTTCCACTTGCAGAAAGTAGGATGCTCATCACTAAAGCTAATCATCGATCGCTAATGTATTGAATACCATAGCCATCCATATGTTTATCATGTTTCTTTTGAGATAAAGGCTTACTGAGAGGATCTACTAGATTCTATTCAGTGGAAACTCGCTCTATCAAGATGTCCTTCCGTTCCACTATCTCCTAGATCAAATAAAACTTCCTGATTACATACTTAGATTGCTGAGGAGACCTTGAAGTGAATCACACGTTAATACAACACTTAGAAAACGATATTAGAATGCACAAGAAGGGGGTTGAATTGTGTATTCTCCTTTTTATAAAACTTTTCAGAACTGTTTGTATGGAATAAAATTCTTTACAGAATTTTTACAAATATAGATTAATCAAAACTTTTGAATACTATATATACAAACTAAGTAATGATAAATCTTGAATCTAAGATAGAGATAGAG